>VZRF01007799.1:0-145187 GCA_013396875.1 Vireo altiloquus
CACTAAGAACATCACTGCATTATGTTTGAATGCAGGAAACAGAATTGCAACACAGCAGAAAAAAAGTTTCCAGAGGCAGAAATCAGTTTTCTCTCCAGTTTATGTCTTTGACAACCTCCCACGTGCACAGTTGTATGCACATCACAGTCTTATTCAACCCCAGCAATATCAGCATGTTTGTAAAGCTGGTGAACTTTCTCACTGCCACTGCAGTTAGACCAAGAGTGAAATAAAAGGCATGAGGCTGAAACAGAGCTCTCATTATTAGATACCAGACAGCTATAATCCCATCTGTGGAGATGTACAGCCAGCATCTGGGTCATGTGAAATACTCCCTCCCTCCAACTAGAAGCCTTCTAATGATTATTCATGATTAATTTTAAAGCAAGCACTGCAATATATTAAGTGGATGTATTCTCATTTTTAGAATCCCTCCCACTGAACAGCATTTCAAGCAGCTATTATTATAACAGTCCTGACAACTCCCTGATTAATCCCCATCCATGTGTGTCAGATATTATTAACACTTAACCGGTCAAAGCTCAATCTTTATTACTCTCTGAGCCTGTTTCTTCATGCAGAGCCTGAGTGAAGCTGTCACACGTGTCACTCTGTCAGGTGAGGATGCATAACCCATTCCCACTTGTTAATTTGTTTACTGACATGTCTTGTATACAGTGCCTCTCTAAAGATGGTGGTGGCAGCTCCAGTCGCTGGTGCAAATGTCACTGGTGGTGACTGCTGTTCTTTAAGTATAAATAAGTGTGCTGTAGATGTGACACACAGGGCAGTGTCAGGTGCTTCCCATTCACTGCCCTGATGCTCTGCTGATGGCTCAGTCTGCTGTGATTGCAGTGCTGGGTACCAGTGGTCACCGTGTGGGCACAGTCTTGGCCATAGCAAGTGACTTGGCTCAAATACTCCCAGGATAACTTGTCCTGCTGTTCCTGGTTTCTGATCTGCTGTCATGTAGTAGTTGCTGCAGTGGGAAAAATAGGTTTCATCTGGCATATTCTGCAACTGGATCTTCTGAAGCAATCTTTACAATTTTTGGGTTTAGAAGTGACTTTGAATTCACTGGCTGGATTCTGTCATTTAAGAGTAGATGTCTCATGCATTTGTCTTTTTGCATTACAGACTGAATTTTACCTGGACTGACCTTAAAATTTTCTGCTTGGGCCTTTGCTGTCTCTGGCTTCATTCTCTGCCTGAACTGATGCTCTTATGCTGTCATTAGCTATTACATGCTGGCAACACCTTCAGGTTTTTGGTGTTCATTAGCAAAAATACTTTGTCAGCTTATTTAATTCCCAGAAATAAGTAGAATGTGAAAGCATTTTTTTTTTTTCCTTCTCCCCCGCTCCTTCAAAGTATGTGCTTCAGACAGTTGATTATGTGATCTGGTTTGTCAGTATCTGTTTGGATGACTAAGTATGTTTTTAGTGAAGTGGCTGTACTGAATGTCTGCTATGGGAACTGAGGAATGCTGTTTCTCTAGAGCCTTGCTAAGATGCCTGAAGTAGAGGTGGATCCTATTCTTGCTATATCTCTCTTAAATTTTGCCAGCCTCATGCAGAGTGGGCTTCAGCTGTGAGTGCCTCCATTTACCAGCTCTGTCATTGCAAAGAACCTATTTCTGCACTCACATATGATGGGTGTCACTCAACAATTGATGTATTAATTGGACTTATTCAAGAGCTTTTGTACAACATCAGATTTCTGGGTATTGCATAATCAGCTCTTTTTTGGTGTTGTGTCTCTGTTTATAATAAGATTATCATGCATGCTAGCTGTAACTTCATATTTTTATCCAGTTGATATTAAAATAGGAGTGGAGAATTGAAGAGTGGCCTTGTTCTTGAAATGGAGGATTTCACTACCAACTGTTCTCTGATCTCTGTATGTTACAAAACTAAAATTCAGGTGGTTTTTTAAGTCCCTTTTTCAAATGCAGAGTAGTAGATGAACTGTAACTGCAGTACTAAAGTAGAAATATGTGGTTATATTGCTTTCACACTGAACAAAGTACAGTTGAACTCCAGTCTTCCATTGCACTAGCAGGGTTCCTTTCCCAGTATGGCTCTGAAATGAGACCTGATACACACAAGGAGCCTGATGAATAACTTGCATTTCCTTGGTGCAACATATCTGCAGTTTGGGTATTGTCATGCAAAGGTTTTTCAGTCTTCATCTGTGAGGTCTTATACACAAAAACAACTTGATCACATCTGACTTCAACAAACCATTTGCAGGTCTCGAATGACTAATTTTTGGCTATTTCCATGAGAGAAGAGTCATTTAATTGTCTGCATTTTTGCTGGTACTTCAAATAATGACCACATTTTGTGTGGCTTTGTGCAATTGCAGAGTCAAGTGTGACCTGTTGTTCTAGATTTGCTTTCACTGGTCCAGTTCTTCCTTACCTTGAAAATACTTTTGTGCATGGCTGGTTAATATGAGATCTGAGTTCTCTGAGGCTCTGCAATTATAGGCAGCTTTTGCACCTTAAAGCACTTTCAATAACTCTAATTTTTGTCTGGTTAGCCATTTCTGGGACTGCTGGGACTTCCTGACATTACCTGGTGTTTTGTTCTGTCAGTCTGCAGCTAGAAACATTTCTTTCCTACATTTGACGCTACTTTGGTCACCATCCTCCATTTTGAACCTCCTTGCTAGTTTCATTCAGTGTCTTTTGTTGCAAGTGGTAAAGAAACCCTTACTGCTGGACAGTTCAAGAGGTTGTCAGAAGTAACAGAGGTATTTTTTGGAATCTCTTAGCTTGCTTTACACACACACAAAAATAAGTGAATCATCCCCACGGAGTCTCTGTTTGATGTAGCTGAAAAAGAAAAAATGTGTGTGAA
Source organism: Vireo altiloquus (assembly GCA_013396875.1). NCBI lineage: Eukaryota > Metazoa > Chordata > Aves > Passeriformes > Vireonidae > Vireo > Vireo altiloquus. The sequence continues at coordinate 2,865 of VZRF01007799.1, forward strand.
ATGAGAGATGATTGGCAGGCAAGTATCAGGACAAAGCAGATTGAAAAAGATGTGTTTAATCTTGTGGAGAAACATTGATTCTAAAAACTAGTTTTAGACACAAAGACCAGTAGGAAGAGTACTGACAAAAATCCTGCAGCAGGTAGCTGAATATGTCTTCATGCAGCCTGTGCATTTGTAAATTCATAACAATAGCAGCTGCCGCACCAGATAGTCTCTCTGTCTCTCTCTCTCTCTCCTTTCCTGTGAGGAGATAAGGGGAAGAAAATGGGAATTGCATTATGTTTCCTGTTCCTGTTAATTTCGGAACTGGAAAGGGCTTCTGCTTTACTCTGGTAATTGGGTTAAATACTGCAGAAGACAAATATATTTTCATGATTAATAATCTTTTTTGGCAAATAATGTATTTCTGAAAAGTACATGGAGGACACTGCATTTTAATCTTGGAATAACCATGGTTTGCTCATTTATGAATATGCTTCTGTGCTCTCACATAGAATATGCATAAATCACATTTCAAACATGAGATAATCATCAGCAGTCAGTAAAAAAGCTATTTCCATGGCAACAGTTGCTAAATTGAACAGTGTATCGGCACCTCCTCCCTGGTTTTGTCCAGAAGCCTCCCTGACTTTAGCTCAGATAGCATTTACCTTACTAATGAGTAACCAAATAATCATATCCGTTAAAAAATATAAACCACTATTACCTGTGTAAAGAAGTATTAGAGCACAAATTAGCAATAATTCATAACTCTGACAGTACTGGACATCACCCTTTTACATCTGCACTTCTAAGACTCTCCATGAGCCCTGTCAACTTATTATGGCCTTTCCCCATGCCTGGTGGAGTTGCTGTAATTGTATTTTGAGAGCTTTAATTTGGAAAAATCATCTGGCCTGGATGAAAACCTGACCAATCTTCCCAGTTTCCATTTGAAAGAAAAGAAAAAAATGTGGAAGTGATGGCACTTTCCATGGCTTTATAGTCTTCCTTCCTTTTCTTTATATACATCCAGGAAAATTTCTGTTTTAAGGAATGAGCTGAAGTTGTTCAGCAGACCCTTGGAGGTTATGCTTCTACATGTGCAGGTGACGTGAGAGTGAGCATGAGGATTACAGGATGATGGACACTGGGCTAATGTGAGGGCTGCTCCTTTGATACTGTACTTGATGGGAAATTTTAAGAGGGACTGAGGAAGGTCAAGAGGGACCTTTATAGGAGCTCATGTGTGATGGAATGTTAAAAAAGAAAATTGGGGTTTGTTTCCATGAACAGTCAATAGCATCTCTCTGCTATACTGTTCTCCAGGGTGATTTCCTGTTAGGCAGTTTCTAACCATAGGAAACACTTTGCTTTTAAATCTACCTTATCACTAGTGTGAACAGTTCAAAGTTTCAAATTGAAGATTTCTAAAGAAGAGATGAAACAGGCAGAGAATAACTGATACTTTTTCTTTCTATTTTGTTCTTCAGGTATAAGCTGCAGAGACATCTTTTGACTGTGTCTGTATTGAAAGAGGAAAATCCCTTTGCTAGTATCTAAAATGTTTCCTATTTACAATGCTTTTCCTGAGTCTCAACCCTCTCAGTATCCTTTTTTTTTTTTGTTTATAAGGCATAAATTCATGTGGCCTTGTTCCACCAGCACTGTGTTCCACCTCCTTTATATGACCAGGTTTAGCTTGTGCCTCCCTTTGGCCTCTTCTTCCTTCATCCTAAACAGGAAACTTGAGGACTGAAGAGAGAGTGGCAGAGGCAGACCGTGCTTATTCTTGCAGTGTTAGGAGTCTGGTGGGAAGCTGAAATCTGCACTGTTCTGTTCCCTGTCTCCTAGATCTGTCTTAGGCAAAGGTGGAGAATATAGACACTGAGGCATTCAGAAACATTTTGCTTTCCTTTTGGGGCAGTTGGAGATGTAGAAATGAACTGTCTAATGGGAGGCAATTGAGGAATAGATCAGTAGCTACAGGACTTGGAAGGATGAGAGCTGTCACATGTTTTAAAATCCTGTGTGTTCCTGATCAAAATGGGACTGTTACCAGGTTGCTTGGTGTACAGTAATTTCTGAAATGAATGTAGAATTTTAACAGGTCTTAATTGATTTTGTACCTGCATTTTTTTTCTTTTATCTGAGAAATAAAACTAAATTTAATCACTGTTGTTCCTTATTAAGAAAATAGAATGGAAAATCTCAGCTGCCTTTAACTGTCCCTGCATCTCCAAACCAGCTAATTTTGCATCTCCATCTGACTCTGTATGTGATCAATTGTGCTTAATCTGCTGTGTATGAAGAGAGTTTAATGAAGTTTATCCTGGCAGGATGAAAAGCATTCAAATGGCTATTCTGAATTCAGGGGATTGTGTGACTGTATTCTTCTAAATTTCCTCACAAATCTGAGAAAGCACTGCTGTGTAAGACCACAGTTTCCCAAGGAGCACCTCTACACTGAGAGAGCTTGTCCATGTTTTCTGGCAGCTGGCTCTTCCACTGGATTAAATTTTAAGAGGCTGTTTTTCATTATCAAAGTTGGAGGATCGGGGCACTAATGATACCTTAATCAGTGCCATAATTAAACACAAACAGCCTGATCTTGGGGTTTCTGAAAATAGTTGTGTGGATCTATTTCAGGTTTAGATGCACTAATTGGCTTTGGGATGACTTGACCATTTGTTTGTTTCACTAATCTTTGAAAAGTTACTTTTCTGTGTGTGCTTTTTGTTTTATTTGCCTGCTGAGGCTGTGCCTCTAATTGTGTGTGGAGGTCACAGACACACTCAGCATTGTTAGGAATTTCAGGTAGAGTTACCATGTAATTTAAAGTTCCAAATCCCTGTTTCCAGGGTAATTTAGCATGGGACACATCACCAGGAAAACAGACAGACTAGAAAAGGGGTAGGCAGTAGGGGCAGAAAAAGCAAAAAAAGGCAATTGTAAAAAGTGTAGTAAAAAAGAAAGAAGAGAAAGAAAAAAAAAAAAGGAGCAGAGGAAAAAATATACTTGAAAGAAGGAATGCATTGAATTGTGTTCAGGAATGGAATTAAGAAGGACTGAAATTGGTGAAGAAAGATACCATCCCCTGCCTGAATTTTGTGCTTCCCCACAAAGCCTTTTTCTCCAAGCATTTCAGATGGATGATCGCCTTTGTCTCCTCCATCTTCCTGTATACAGTGGCATCTTCAGTCAGCCTCTGTTTGTCTTCCATGCACTGATTCCTCACTCTGGTGGTTTACAGACCCTCCGGAGGAATGGCAGCTGTTGCCAGCAATTGAAGTGAGTCTGTGGTTGCTTTGTGTGAGCCATAGGGCTGGTAATTTTATGGGTTTTCTTCTTGTACCTCGCAAGAATTAAACCGCCTTGATTAGGGTAGAAGCGAACTGCTGCTGGCTACTGCTGTAACTCCCAAGCAGTCACCACTTGCTGTTGGAGAAACATATCATTATGAGAACAGTCCACAGCAGTGATTTTATGTTCAGCTGTTTTAAAGGTAAACGTGTTAAAACTGGGCAGTCTGAAATTCCTGCTTCGTGTCTCTTTTTTTCCCTTTGTACTTTTTCACCCCCTTTTTGGTATCTGTCAAGAGACCTGCTGCTTTGAGGCAGTGACTGACAGCGCAGGTGACAGGAATGCGTTTAGCCTGTCCCTCTGAAAGCCTGTGTTTGTCGCACAGAACTCATTCGTATTCTTGTCATGGGTGTGACGTTCAAATGTTGTGAGAAGGCGCTGAGTGAGCCCTGACCCCTTGGCCTGATGCTGATTGTTATGCTCAGTACAGTGCATCCAAGCACTGTTTGCCTCTGCAAGGTTTAATAACGAGCAGAAGATGAAGTGGTTAGGCGTACACCTGGGTTTTATGTATTTACACCTGCTGTCATGTGCGTTTGTTTATTTCTTGGCTCCAGAGACAGAAGTCAATGAAACCAAATGTGGAAGTAATGGAAAAAATTGTTGTTGTGTGTCGTGTATTTGTTTCTGAATTCAGGGTCTTGAAACAGAATACAAATGAAATAAGAATAGCCTTAAATTATTATAAAAGACATGAAGAATTTTTAATTTAGTTTCTGGACATAAATTAGGTCTTTTTTTGCCGTGAGAAAGTTAGACCTTCATTCCAGGGTCTTCTGTAAACTTTTTGCAAGATTTTGTGCCCTTTTTTGTGACATGGCTGGTGATGACTCTCAGTAAAGGCAGCAGATAGATGGAGTGCTAGGGTGATAAATAATGCAAGCTCTGTTGGTTTTTAGCAGAGACTGCTGTTTACTGCCTGTACTACTGCTGTTGTTAATGGCAGTGGTAAGAGGGTGGCTTCCAGAATGTGTCCTGTCATAAAGTCTGTAGAGAGATGCTGGTTTGGGTGATTAAAGAGAGGAAACAGCAGGTTACACCACTTGTTGTACATCTCTGCCAAGGGCATGGAGGCCTTCTGTAACTTCCCAAGCCTCTCCTGTACTTGGAGGTACAAAATACAACTTGCAAGCCATTCAAACTGTTATGTTTGTGTTGTATCTTTAGCCATGTATTAGTAGTTTGATCAATGAATTCTAATATTCCTAATTAGTGTAGGAAGGGTGCAAACATAACTGCTCTGCTGGAGACTAATTCTTTTTGAGTCTGAATGGAGCTGAACCAGGTGACAGTAATGTAGTTACGAGCTGGATACTTGACCACTCTACTGATCATTTCACTCATCGGCAACATTTCTGAGTTTCAGCAGCATGAATGCCTACTTTGGACTTCCCTGCAGAGTTCTCAGAATAAAATAGACTCAGCCCATACTAACAACTTTCTGCGAAGGGTAATGCATGAAAAGGTTGGCATTCTCAGAGTTCAGAGCATTTGTGTTCTGCTGTGGTTTGATGATAGATTTGCATCTCAGAAAGCCATATTAGCAAGCATAGGAAAACATTTAGCTCAGCCAAAGGAACGTTTTGTTTGTTTGCTGAGCAGTACAACCTTGACGCAATAAAAGGTCCTGAGGGTCTCCCCATGTCCTGAAGGAAAACTCCTGTTTTCTGGGTGGAAGAGACTTTGGTGGTATTTCAACATGTGATATCATTGTATATGGAAAACATCTGGGATGTGAAGCAGAACTGACCTGCCACTTCTGCTTGAAATAATTTTGGCATGTCAAATGGCCTGCTGAACTGAAACTCAATCACAGACTGCCCAGTCCCTTGTCACAGGTGAGAACTGTAATTAATCAGCAGTTTTAAGAGCTCAGGATCTAAGCTGAAGCAAATAACCCCACTTATGTTGAAGATAAGTGGTTATTGACAAGGGAAGATTTGCCAATACTATTAAAATTATCAGCAACTGTTGCACTGTCAGCAGTGGAAAATGTTTGGAGTTAATTTCAAATTGATATCTTGGAGCTTTCATCTGAACACCTGCTGTTCAGGATTGGAATATGAAACATTAACTGTGATTATTCCCCCTTCCAACCTGCACTCCAAAAGTGTTGCGCCCAAAACTGAGCAGATGTTACACTTTAAACTGACGTTAGACGTAATTTTAATTTAAAAGCTCTAATAGGAGGGACATGACTAGATTGCATTCAGAGTTCCTAGGGTTCACTCTTTGTAACAATGCAAAACTATATTCTGCTGAGACATCAGTGAGTAAATTTCGTGTGGAACACGGTCTGTGAGAAATGAGACCGCTGGCCATTTTTGGGTAAAGATGAGCAATGTTGCTGTTCACTGTGAGGGACAAGAGAAGAGGCAAGAAATTCTGCTTTGGCTGCCAAGTTAAAAGACTTCCATGTTCAAAGAACCACATATGTTCAGTGAGTCTGACTGGAAAAATTTATGTAGTATACATATAGCTGGCATATGTCCTAGATGTGAAGTAAAATGTGGGATTTAGAACTGCTTTTGATTTAAAAAATGTAAATAACATTAATATGAGAAGGACATGGTTCATGTTGTGGTTTCTTTTACACCATTGTATATCTGGTCTTATTTAGTGTGATATAAGCTAAGAGTTTGTGGAGTTTTTCTTCGAGGGAAAGAAATAAGAATTAGCTCTCAATCTGTCTGGGGTTTTTATAGTCCAATTCTGTTTTTCATCAGCTTCAGCTCACTCTGTAGTTTGTTTGTGTTTTGGATGAGGAAAAAAGGGAAAGAAAAAAGAGTATCTTTATTTTCTACTTTAATACACAATGGTTAAAGCACTTTTTTTTTTAATCAAGTAGTTTTTCTTTCTCCTATTTTCTTAAAAAAACACTATTTGCATGCTGGCACTCAGGAAGCCTCACAGCAACTTAATGAGAGACATATAAAGCTACCTTTATTTTTGAAACACATTCAGAGATTAAAGCCAGATTCTGAAGCCTTCCACTGATTTGGAGTATTTCTCACTTTTGAGTTCCTGATGAAAGAATACTTTGGAGCTGATCTTGCTCAGACTCCTAGGGAAAATTACTGAATTTGTGAGTTTTTCGCTAGTTCTAGATTTCTGCTCTTGCAGACAGTTCACATAGTCAGAGCTTGACACAGGATGTTTCTGAAGAGAATTACTGAAATTAGCTACCCCCTGTGAATCGTATGTGCCTATCCATTTTTATACTGACATAATTGCTTTGATAGCAACACAAATGGTTTTGTTGCCTGGAATTTAAGTTGGTGTGAAACCTCTCAGCCCTGGAAAAGTTGAGCAGGTAGGCAGAGGGTGGCACCAATGTCAGCCTGCTCAGTGAGCAGAGAGCTCTCCTGTCCCATTTTCTCTGTGTGTTTTCTGCAGTAGGGTATGGCTTATTGGATTTTATTATGACTATTTTATCTGACCGTTCCCAATATCCATGTGGATGTTGTGCTTTATGTTTGATATTTCCAGCCTCATCTACTGTGGGTAGAATAGCCTTATTGAAAAATGCATGTAAAATAATAGCCTAAACCAATGATCTGAGTACTCCCAGATAATTAGAATTTTTACATTGCACATGCAGGTAAAAACAGCCTCACCTCTATTGTTGGATCATTTAATCCCTGAACATGTTGAGTTCTGTTAAGAAAGGTACTAAGATTGGGTCAATTATATTTCAAGCCTACTGCATTTTATTTCCTCCGGTATGTCATCTTTTCAAAATGCATTTGTTTATAGAAGGTCTTTGTCATAGACTGCATTTCACACGTAAGAAGTGATCGAAGGTGTAATTGCTTTTTGAAGCTCCATTTGCATTTTCCTTAGCATGTTAAATCACTCATATTGTACATGACAGATCTACCTTATCTGACATCTGCATTTTTATGTGTTTCTATGGTGAGAAATAATTTCTGACTCTCCTGATTCTTTCAGTTTCTAACTCTCAGTTCTAGATGCAGATGTTAGCTAATGTTTTGGAAATAATACTTTGCAGGATAATGCCCATAGGAAGATGGAATGGAAAATGTCATAGGGTCCATATTAATTTTAATAATTTTGACTTTTTTCACTATCACTGCATTTTGGTTTTTTTTAATGCAATGGAATTTGTGGCAAAGCTTACTAAGATAAATTTGGATAAATTTACTGTAGATTTTGATATACCTATTCATCTGTGCTTTTATTCAGAGATTTTCCTGTATTTGCAATGGTTTCATATTTCTTTATCCAGATTAAGACTGTGCTCTGCTCACATTATTCTGTCCTGGCAATATGAAGGTATCATATACTAGCCAAATAAACAAATTGGCATGTCCTTTTATCATCAATGGCTTTGATTCAAAATTGGTTTTCTGTAGTCTATAGAAACTTAAAAGTCGTGTGTAGAATTCCAAAATACCAGGAGTAATGGTTTTATATTAAGAGCTGAGAATAGGCATTTTGCTGTTGTCAACAGCAGCAAGGAGGAAGACTACAGGTATTGTAATAAAATCTTTTTGGCAGTTGTCCAGTTAAATGTCTTCATATAGATAGGTCAGTTTTATCCTGGGTAACAGTCGGATATGCAGCATGCTGTTGGATATGAATATTATTCATATGCTGCTTTTTTTTTCCCCCTTGGAACAGCTGATGATATTTTAAAGACAGTCAGGACTGTGGTTGCCTCCGGCCCTTCCAAATGAGGCTTTCTGTGTTGCACCAACAAAGTACTGCTATCTATTGTGCAGAAACAAACTGAAAAATAATGAAACAAGACCAGCCTGGGATTTTTGTTCCCTGTTTGCTTTTGCAAATGCTTCTGTTGATTCTAGGGCAAGATGCATGGCCTGAAGCTAAAGGAGGAAGAAAGTTTTCACTGAATGTCAAGAAATCACTCCCAAAAGGGTGAGCAATTAGTAAAATAAACCAAGTGATTACAGAGACAGCATTACTGCAAGTAAACCATAGCTTTCCAAATAATGATTTGCAAGGTGCCACACAAAGAACAAAGGATTCTCCTAGCTAGCATATGCTGGGCCCATAATTCTACCACACATGGCAGTCGCAAAACAGCAGGACTTCATTCTGAAATCACACTGCGTTCTGTCACATTCAGGTGGTACTTCAGGTTATCTGCTGAATCTCCTCTCCTACAGTGTGCTTTTTGCCATGACATTTTAACTAACTAATTATAAATATAAATCTCCATACAAAGTGAGTAATGTCAGGTCAGGAATGCACTGGTGCTCTATTTTTCGTGTGCTGCTCTCCTTGATCAGTGCCCACTGGCAAGTTCCTAAGCATGTAAGGAATGCCATGGAAATGAATGTAATGACTGTTATCATTGAAATTAGACATATATTAATTTTCTGGATGAAGATAATGCAGACAAAGAAAAGCATCTTTGGAATAGGGAATACATTTTCTATGACGGGTATTACATTATCCCCATTACTAGCATACAACAGGTGGCTTTGATAGTTTCTAAGAAAGAGGAGGGTCAAAATTTTTGCAGTAGTAGCAGCATGAATTTTGACTATAGAAGCAGGAATGACTTGATTTGGTCTTTTTGTAAGTAGAAGGTAAATGCAACGTGTGCCAGAATCACCAAGTTCATTGCTACTTAAGTATTCTAGTCTTTTAGAAAACTTATCAAATATATCTCATGGTCTCCTTGTCTTTAACACTTAAAATGCTCTGGTAGCATCTCCAAAGTATTCCTTTTGAAAAACAGAAAATTTTGCACTAGGAGAGGTTGAAACCATTTTATTCCAAACATTTCCTTGTATGTAAGGCAATGTAGTTACCTTAAATTGTTTACATGTTTTATTTTAGTGAGTCCAGGATTGGAGCATCAGAAAACATGCCACCAAAGCAGCATTCAAATGTTATTAGAAAGCTGCACATACTGCCTTCAGTGGGGAACCACTTCTTCCTGCAGCCATCTGGTTTACCTCCACAGGACTTGATAGGAGAGAATGTAAGACTGTGTGATGTTCCTGTGGCTGATACGATTGGAAGTAGATCCAAATAATGTCTAAGAGTTGGCTCACTTGATACATTTACTCAAAGGTAGCTGTAGGTTTGTTAACAACATAAGTTTCATCTCTAAAATTATGTGGTGTGGGACCTGGGATTGGATTTCTGGATAGCCAGGATTGCTGTTCTTGCAGCTTGGTGGAGTGCTGAGGAAGGGGAGCATCAACAGCAGGCACTGTAGAAATCACTTCCATAGTAGCCTTCACTCCATATATGCTAACTTGGGAGTTATAGCTTTGGAGTTTGTTAAATTCTCTTAAGTTTTTAACTTTTTAAAGTTTAAGTTAAACTTTGGAGTGACAAATCTGTCTCTCTAGCACTTGGGTACAAACATATTAGGCAGAGGAGTTAATAGGAATGTGCTGTGCCCAGTAGTTGCTTATTTTGCCTTTGCCAAAGGTCACATCTGAACTTAACACCCCAAATTTCCTTTTGCTCAAATGTGAGATATATAAACCTCTCTTCCGTGAACTTCAGCCAGTCCTTAAAATGATGATTACCATTTAGTAGGGGCAGTGGAGGTTACTTTGGGACAAAAATGGTAAGAAGAATTGGGAAATAGGAAAGGAAGAACAGTGGTGAAGTGGCAGAGGAATAGAAACAGAGCTTTACTTTTGTTTAGGATGGTGAATAAAATATCTTTGTATGAAGAATTTAATTTTTTTCAGGCTGGAATTTATCATCTTAGGATAACTCCTGAGATATTGAAAGGACCATTTTGGAAGGATGTTCTGCAAATAATTAGTATCCTTTGCTTCAAATCCTTTAGTAACATGAAAAGCAGACCATTTCTGTTTCTATTCCTGTTAACAAAGAAGAATTTACTTTTTGATACATTGAAATCATCCTTGCATTTTAATAATAGTGAAAGACCTTTTCCATAGCAGTATTATGTCTCCCTGTCATTTGAGAATGAAGGCTTGTTTCTGGAATTCAATTAAAGAGAAAGAAGCAGCAACTCCTGTAAATTCATTACAATAAAGATAAAATCATTAAGGACATGATAGTATATCTTTGTCTGGGTCCAGGAGAAAGGTTGACAAGCTTTCAATTTTTCTACGCAAGTAAAAATGTCATTAAGAAAGGACATCTGCCTACTTTTGTAATGGACTTCAGAGAATCTAGGAAGAATGCCAGGGAGGAGGAGCTGTTTCACAGGCAGGCTCAGCTACAGGAATACAGCTCTGTAGTAAAGTCAGACCAATTAATTCCTTAAAGCATCCACCAAGGCCCATCAAAGGTTTCAAGATGAGCAATAGTCTGAGAAATGGAAAATACATTGCCACCTTATTTTTAATACTTTACACTGAAACTATATATGAACACTTGAATGACAAGAAGAAAAAAAACCCAAATAACTTATTTGAAGAAAGACCCTCTATTTGTGCATTTCTCATTTATTCTGCATTTTAGACATTTGACATGATTTTTGATGTATGCACATATCGGGACGACAAGAAACAGTTTCAGTTGTAATATGCTGCAAATAATAGCCTTCTCCTTTTATTCCTATTCTCTTCTTGTTATGGCTTTTCACAGATTTTTTTTTTCCCAATGGATCAGGCTGATTTACTATTATGAAAAAGTTTCTGTTGTTTTCCTATAACTTTTTACAGCTTGTTGTTGTCTGCCCAATAAGTTATATATCTGACTTCCTGGTATGGAACGCTGATAAATGCACTTTGTAGACCAGAGTGATGTGCAAAAATAGCAAAATATATGTTTGTGTTGTATCTCTGGTCTGGTTTCTGGTACAAGAGTATCTGCAGTTCACAGTCAATTCCCTAACCCATGGCTTATTAAACGCTTTAATTGATGGGTAACAGCCATCTCAAAGAAGGAGGGAGCGGAAAAGTCTAAGTTTAAGAATATGCTTCTGTCCCAAGGCTCCAAGTGGTAATTTGTTCTGTGTCAAAGCTCATCTGTAAGGGATTACTGAGTTATGACCACTTTGGTTGGTTTGATGTGCATTTGGACTATCTGAGCTGCCATTTTTGAAGGTCGCATTTGTTACGGGGCCTTCAGGCCACTTCCAGAATTAACTAACAGATTGTGACACCCAGGAGAGTTCATTTAATTTAAAACAATGTAGCATGCAAAAAGCTGTCCAGCCCTCTTATGAAACTGGTAAATTTGTACTTTACACAAGGTCTTTGGCCTTTTGTTCAGGAAAGGAATTGTCCTTCTTTACTATTCTCGCCTCCATCAATTTGGTAACATTGGATAAGGGGTATTATAGACACAGATATCAAAATTTCTTCCTTCCTGATGTTTTTCATACTAAGTGGTCTTTTCTTGTCCTTAGGGAACCTAAAAGACTGATCTCACATAACCAGTCAAGGGTCACACATTCTTTTGGTATGCCAATAAAACCCACTGGTTTTCTTGCAGGTATGAGGTGTAGAGAGGGGCTGTTGAGTTGCTCTTTTAATTTTTCTTCTAATTAGATTGCTTTTGAATAGCTGCATGTAATATTGTAAAAGAGTGGAAGAACAAATCAGCCAACCTTGAACTGTTCTAAAATCCCTAAACACTGGAGGGAGGGCCAAGAAAAAAGCTTGTTTATACCAGATGTATTATCTTCCCAAACAAGAGGAGGTAAAGAAGTGCCTTTTTAAGTTTTTATCAGTTTAGGGCACTGAAAAAAGTCAAAAGAAAAAAAAGTTTATAAAGTCACTTTGACAACTGCTTAGTGCTGAGGTTCTGCTGCACTGCTGCATTTGCAGAATACTGGTGACATTATCTGTGCTGCACAAGACACAAATATGAAGGGAATTTCTGCTCCAGTGAACTCCTATTCCAGAAAGCAGACACAAAGAAGGGCTCAACTGGCTGGGCATCCCAGAGAAAGGAGGTGATTGTAGATATAATTCCATGTCATTAAATAATTTCTGGAAGGCTTCCCTTCCTGCTTTTAGTGATTTGGGTTGGCAGCTGCAATTTACAAATTTACTTAGCAACATCCAGGAGCTTTTCAAAGTGGTTTCAATAACCTCTGGTAGGCAGCAGAAGAGAATTCACTTTTTTTGGACAAATGTATAGCTTCTTATTTTTGATCATTTCTTACTTCTAATAGTCACTTTGAAGTGTGGATTTCCTTGCGTGGTGGCTCAGATTTTTCACTCTAGTGTCAGTCCTTCAAGCTGTTGAAGACATCTTTCAATTCAGTGCCCAGATTGTTGGAAAGTTGAAGGACAAACAGCTCACTGAAAGAAGTCCAGTTCATTTTTTTCTTCTTGTACAGAATTGTGCTTTCACTGCTTTTGACGTATTCTAGAATTGTGACAACTGCAGGCTTGTGACTACTGTTTGCTCTAGGGTTTGTGGTAGGAACAATGGGAGATAAATATAAGCTTGGAGGAGAACGATGTGCAACACCCAGCATGAAATGGACATTGGTTATCTGTCTAGATGGCTGGTAAAAAAATATTCCGCTCTAGGAAAAAAAAGCCTGTGATTTGGGTATACCAAGTTTCTCTGGAGAGGCATAGATAGGAAGGGTCCAGAAGGACAATTTTTTCTCTAAGGGTTTTATTGTGTAAGAAACTATTAAAGCAGACTTAGGTAGAATCTGCATTTTACAGCTGGCATTCTTGAAGTGAGTCATTAAACAAACCCTTGATTGTTTTGTGTTTCACTTCTGAAGGACTTGGGATCTTAATGGGACCCATTGATGGGCAGAAAACTGGTGAAACCAGCACACTGATGCTCATTGAGTGTGATTGTTGCTGGAAATTTCTAATCATAGAGGAGCAGAGATAGGATCTGAAAAGAAAGCCCACGTGGGAACAGTAGGGGTTTACCTGTAACTGGAATAAATATTCCTCAGTCTCCTGTGCTGCAGAAAACTGAAATTATCAGAAATTAGGTACTCTGAAAAGTGCTAACAGACTAGAAAAAGCTGCAGCCAACAAGGAGACAGAAAGTGATCTTTAAGCAGAAGAAAACCTTTTTTCCAGAAAGAGGGTTATAGAGTCATCTACATATACCTAAAACACCAAAGCATACAGTAATTAGATAAAAGGATAGTAATTTTTCTCCCAAAGAGTATAGAGGCATTTTTCAGAAAATTTTATGGTGTACATAAATTTGTTGACACATCAGCTTGCCCAAAATAGATGGTTTTAACAGTTTCACACTGTGTGGCTCCAAAAGTTCCTTTATAGTTCATAGAAACACGCAAGAGGGTGGAAAACTGCTTAAAATAAAAAATGCTGTATCACTGGCTTTAATAGAAACATGCACAGAAAAGTATGTTAAAAGAAGCATGATAAACATTGCAAGAAAAGAAGTGCAGAATTTGGGAATCAGTGATGCAGGCAACACAAAGATGTTATTTCTGGAAAATGTGCCTGTACCATGAAGGAGACAAATATTTTCTCAGTCACATTTGAGAGGTGGGGAGGGTGATACAGGGAGCTCTGAAGGATGCTTTAGTTTGCTTCCTTTATTTTAGAAGAGTGATGTTCTTCATTGATAAGTAGACATTGAACNTTCACTAAAAGCTTAACACTACTCAGTATGAAAACAGTCATTATTTATTTACCTTATATATCCCATTTTTTGTATTTGTGGTTTATGGCTGTGTTTTGGTGTTACAGGCTGTAGCTCTGGCTGACAGGCAACTCATACCAGCCAAAGNTTTCTTTTTCTGTCTCCCGGTTCACTGAAAGCTTAACACTACACAGTATGAAAACACTCATTATTTGTTTACCTTATATATCCCATTTTTTGTATTTGTGGTTTATGGCTGTGTTTTGGTGTTACAGGCTGTAGCTCTGGCTGACAGGCAACTCATACCAGCCAAAGTGTCTGATATGAAGGCAGCATCTGGGGAGATCTTGCTTCTAGTGACCTTCAGCTTGTTCAGCCAGTTGGTTTAGTAAGTTGGGAACTACGACAGAGGATTTGTACAGGCTTGTGGGGTGAGGAGAAATGGGAGTGAGCCGTGCAACTCCAAATGACATCCGAATGGTCCCATGATTTCTCAAGAAAGCACTGACCTGTCTTCTTGATCAAAAGTAGGAGTCAGTATCATTAACAGCAATAACAACTGTACAATAATAAAGCATTAAAAATAAGTTATGTTTATCCATTGTTGAGTCAACTGAGTTATATTTCAGCTTTTTGCTGTTGTCATTCTCTCTCGTGTTTGTTCTTTACTGTTGTACAACTTAATACTGTTTTGGATAACAGCTCTGTGGGGCACAGATCCTGACTTTTTGGTTGTAGTGGCTCTAGAAAGAACTGCTGATATAGCATTTGCCACTGGTAGCAGTGAGGTTAGAGCACCAGCTGCTGATGCTCACAGATTTCCCACCAAAGGTTATCTGCTGTGTGTATTGTAAGTAGGTGACTCCCACATGGTTGTGACTGGTACTTAACCTGTTGTCTTTGATTTTTGCAAAAGAATCGATAGATTTGCCCAAAAAGCATTGTGTTCTGAGCAAATCAGTGCTGTAGTGGTCTTCTCCTTGTAATCCAGGCTGGCAACTGTGCCAAACGTCTTGGCAGTACTTCAGAAAGATAGCATTTGTGTTTAAGGAAGGTGATGCATTGTGAAAGCTGTCATGTTATGTTGTGCTGATGGAGGAGCCAACTGGAATTACTGAGACAGAGCTCTCTTCAGTCATTGTAACCTGTGATTTCTGAACTGAAAATAAAAAGCTTTTCTTTTTTTTAAGCTAGTGAAAATGTACCTTTAGGTACTTTGAGCCAAAAGATGCTGCAAATACTATAAACACTGCCCATTGAATGTTTTATACATAGGTATTTTTGTCTAAATATGTCAACTGTAAGAACATTTATGAGTTAATTTTTTTCCAGGAACATAAACTCATGGAAAGGGATGTAAAAATAACCAACTGTGGTGCATGGTTTCTAGGTCAACCAGCTATATTTTTGACTGACCTGCCTTTTTTTACTGAATGCAACCTAAAATAAAATTCTTGGCTGAAGAAAACAATCTGATTGTAGCCTTGTAGCTGGCAGTCTTGTCCTCCAGGCCTTCATTTCTTCTGATCTTGGTTACATTGGTATGTATGGAGAGGCCCTATCCAAGTGGCACAGTTGAATGGGGTGGGATGGCCTTTGGAAACGTTTGGTAGGTAGGTAACCAATACTGATGTCATGGTGTCTTGCCTGCCTGCAAGTCATGTGTGGATGAGAATTGGATGGGGAAATGGGATCAGGTACACAATGGGTCCTTTACTGTGATGTTGGAGAGGCATCAGAAGAGGCTGCTCAGAGAAACTTTGGATGCTCCATCTCTGGAAGTGTTCAAGGACACATTGAATGGGGCTCTGAACAAACTGGTCTGGTGAAAGGTTCCCTGGCCACAGCTGGAGGGTTGGAATGAGATTAATGTCCCTTTCAACCCAAACCATTTTATGATTCTATGATTGTGACTTGTGAGTTCTCAAGCAGTTCATGTAGAGGAACCCTCAAACAAAGAGCAACTACATGGAAATTTTTCTGTAGTGCTTTGCTTTTGATTATGCCCCAAACCTCACCCATTGTTCTAAGTAGTATCAATGTAAGAATCAAATCTTTTTTAGCATGTACAAGGTCACAGCACATCTACAAGAGCAGCTTTTATCAGTCAGTCTTCATGTGTTACGAGAGATCACAAACTGGTAAAGGTAACTACATCAAGGAGAGAGGAGAATCAGACAGTGAAACAAACTCAGAGGGGACCAGAATTATGACCCAAGCTAAATGAAATGTGAGCCAGTAAATTTACTTTGATATTTCAGCTTTTGGATATCCTGCTGCTTTTCTTATGCAAATTAACTTTTCAAAGGGTGGAAGAGGAGACAGATCTTTGGGAAGCACATTTATTCATTCACGTTTCTCCACCTATGCTTCATGCAGACACTGGCACCAAGAGGCTGACCTAGTATTTAACTGTGTCTAGTTACATTATTAGACTCTCAAATCATTAAAAAAAACTTAAGAAAGAATCCTTTGAGACTGCAAAAGTGGCTTAGGAATGCAACTTTGAAAATCATCAGTGGCAGACATTTTTATCCAACTTGTATGCAGTTCATTTGTGGTGGCTTAGGGCTTTTTTGGAGATGCTAGGTCAGTGATGTGGAATTAGGCTTTGCTTCACATGTCCAGCAGTAAAAACCTGCTTGGTGAACCTAACTTAGTGTCTTGGTTTGGGGATATCCAAGACAACTGGATATGCTGCTGTGTCTTATAATCTCGTGGCTGCTGTGCAGCATCTGCTTTCAGTAATTATTTAAAACTGTTTTATTTTGCATTTTCAACTCTAGAAACCTGGTGACAGAAAAATTAAATAAAACATAATAATCTAAACCTGTGATATAGTTAAAGGTATATATAAATATATATAAAGGTGTGTGTAAATATACTAAATAAGAATATATTACATATTTCATTATACCACTTTATTGTGAGTATATGTAGTTAATGAAAGACGAGATTGTGATCCTCACATGACAGTTAAGGGCCTAGAAGAAATAAATAAGGAAACAACTAATAGTTCACCATGAAAATATGACCACTAGATACCTATTTTCAGCAGCAGTTTACGATCAGTGCAGAGGACAGAGGCTCATCAGGTGGCTTTGCCATTGCTCTCGTTGTTTGGAGAGGTGTGCTGGCTGTTCCCACAGCAGTAGGACTCAGTCTCCATCCAATCACTGTATCACAAGAGCAATGGGGATTGCCAGGGTTGAAAAGCATTGTCCATTCCTCTATGGCATTCCTTCTTTCCTCTGGTGATTAACTGGGACAATGACCCAGTGCTGCAGCTCACTCAGTAATGGCAAAATGATTTATGTTAACATGTTAATAACCAGAAGTTTCTAATTTATTTTACTTTTGCTTCATCTTGCACAGCTTTGACTAAAATGTATTGGTTGGTCTTGGATCTTATGAAATATTTAAGTGGTGATAAGTTCCTCGTAAAATCAGAACATTTTCGAGGTATTGAAATAAGGATGCTTTAGCTTAAATTTCAGTTTATCAGTTAAGAAATTTTTAATTTGATATCTTGGATTTGTTACACAAAGTCCTCAAGCATACCCATCAGGGAAATAGAATGGTCCAGACTAATTACTTTGCTGGATCTGGACTGTAAAACATAACCAAAAGCTACTAGGTTGGTGCCATAAATCTGAGACCTTTATTGCAAAGTAGAACACCTTTTAATGAAATAATCCAAAGCCCAGTGAAATCAGTGGGAAAATATCTATTGGCTACAATAACTCACTACCAGACTGCAGTAATTTTTTTGAGATTGCAAATGTGTTGTATAATCAGAAACAAAGTTACTGAACTGGCACAAAAATTACTCCTAAGATTGAAATGTCTATATCAATCATAGAAAGCTTCTCTGAGAGTAAGAAGTCTTGTGGTTTTATAAATAATGTAATCCAAAGACAAGATGCCACTGATATTCAGGAAATGGGGGTCAACAAATGCTGTCAGTATCTGTACACGAAGATTTATTTTATTTTGAGCCACAGCTAGCTTATTTTTTCTGAGTGTGAGTGCCTTGTGGGAGATATTATGTGTCTTCTCCAGGCTGAGACTCTGGATATTAATTTCTTGCCTTTTATTTAGTACCATCTGGTTCTTCTTTGTTTGAAGACTTAGTTTCATGGTGACACATTTTGTACTTTCTTTACTAAACATGATAAACTGTTGCCTCTATGAAAACCTGAAGTAGATTGTAGAGCCTTTTCCTTTTGGAGGTGGGAGTAGCCTTGTACTTCTACTGATTCCATTTGTCTGTGTTTAGTTGCATTCTTTTCATTCTTAAAGATTCAGTTGTCATGCTGGTCTTGCTTACAGTGTTTTTTGTTTTGATAGAAAATAAATGCTGCCTTATAGCTACATTCATATCCATACAGATTCTGTCCAATACTTTGGTTCTGCAAATATTTTATCTCATTAGGTAATGTTTAATGTTGTAATATTGCAGCATTACTGTCCATTTCTGTTGACTAGACAACCTTTTTTGGTGTTTATAAGTGTAAAATATTAAAACAATGATCTGCCTTTTCCCCCATTTTCTTCTCAGCCTAGTCATTGTAGATACCATTTCATTTTCAAAATTTTTAGCTACATTACCTTTTATTGATCTTACTTTGCCTTTTTTATTTTTTCTCTTATTATTTTTTAATATTTAATCTTCTTAGTATTTGTCTTTTCATTTTTTTTAAACAAAATTGCCAGTTATGTAAAGTATTTATCCATACGTGAAGTGCAGGGAAAACCAACACATTCTGAAGTAGGTAGACAAACTTTAGGTGGACTGTGTGATGTACATAACTGGCTATTTCCTTCATTTAATTTTTGTTAATTGTATGTTTACGCTGTAGTCAGTGCAGGTTTATAGTGCATGCGCAACTGGTTTTAAATCAGCTAATTTGAGTGCTGAGAAGAGTGGAGTCCCAGCAGTGTGGAACTCGCTGTGAACTGCAGTAAAAATGGGTTGATGCCCAGCTGGTGCTGCTCCCTCTGCATGCTACCATGGCTATTTTAGGAGTTGAACTTATGATGATCCTTGTGGGTCACTTCCACGTCAGGATATTCTGTGATTCCATGATTTATTAGCAGTGCCCCAGATGGCTTTTTTCAGAGCTGAACCTGCAGCACTCTGAAATTATTCATAATTTAATGCGGGAATTTTAAACCTATTGTGGAAGTGAAAATTGCTTTCAATATTGCAACAGATAGCATGAGACCTGACTTTAGACATGGGATTCATAACAAAAGTTTTCCTTCCTCTGAGACCTGAAGGCATTTTGATTTCATGCCCATGTCCATGTCCAGTACAAAACAGAGAAAAGAGCCATCAAACACTTTCCTTTTCAAAGGTGATTGGCTCTCATGTCCTTATTAGTCTGTCCCTAAACTTCACAGTGTCCTCCAGAGTGACATATACAATTGCAGCACTGGCAGTTTTCAGACAGAATTTTAATGAAGGGGTTGTTTTGTTTTGAACTTTTTGATGGGCACAAATGCATCAAGAATGTGCATATCTGACAGTACAAAGTGATGCAGGACACAGACCCATGCTTGCTCTCTGTCAGAGAGCTTTTTGAATATCTTGCCATTTGAAGTGCTTCATTCCACTGTAGAAGATGTAGAAAAGATGTAGATTCATTTTTAGCACGAGTAATCTAGCAGTATGTAGAGAGACGTAGCTATAAATCCAGGAAAGGTATTAAAATAACTATCCCTTCAAATTTAAGAAAAATGTTAATGGAATTCTTCCTGTGTACCTCAGTAAATTTGCAAAGCACCTTTCTAATGTTTATATTTATGGAAAGGCCATTGAGCCAATTGAGCCTACCTATAGACCTCCTTATACTTGATTTTGCACAGTAGATAAAAAATAGAGAATTTCATGGATGCGTTTTTCAACTTACCATCTTCATGTTGCCAAGACTGATGGTCTTCCAGAGCTGGTGATGCCTCTGAACTTTGCTTCAGGAAACAGTTGCATATGAGTCCAGTTGCTGAACACTAATTTTTAACCTTTCCTATCTGCAACTGGTGATAACTGGATATTGGAGTTTCTTGCAAAGACATCAGTATCTGCTGGCTCTTCATTCTGTGAGCTCCTTGAAGATGCTTTGTCTGAAAACCAGTGCTGAGCACCATTTCACTAAAGGTCAATGGAATCAGCATCGCATGTGCTTCTCACAGTTACATGAGTTTGAGTAACTATACAAAGACACGTGCTTGCAAGGACTGCTGCATGTTAATGAATCTATAGATGCCTACTAATCTGAGCTTTTCTTTACATGAATTATGCTTAGAATTCATGGTGCATTTTACCAGCCTAGGGAATCCCAGATGTTGCATTACTGGCAAGTAGTGCTGCTGCTTTATGCCAGTATGGATTTCAGGAGGGACAAGAAATCAACATTTGGACACATATGAGCTGAAGTCTTGTCAGATGAAGGATGTAAGAGAACTGCTGTAAGTAGAGACAATATCTGTGTTTGGCATTGAAACCTAATGGCCTGTGGGGTAACATTTCTGAAAGCATTCCTCTAAGTTTCATTTACATACATTTTAAATGTCTATAACCTGAGCTTTCTGTTTAGGCAGTGTAAATTAGATATTTGTCTGTGCTTTCCATGAGATAAATAGGAACATATGGTAAAGGGTGCTGATGCCAGAGTATGAGCTTTGCTGACAGACCATGGTTAGTAGTTTTATTCTGTTTGTGAGTAGGGGTTGGGCCCATTGGTGAAGTCTGTCACAGTGGTAGACACTGAGATAGAGTTGGCATGAAATGAGAAACACAGGGCATTAGCTTGGTGTTTTTGTGATCTACAGCCACATTCACATTTGTAATTATAGACTGCTCAGCGTCAGGTGGCCCTCTTCCCTTGAGTCATAATCTTTCTTGAAGAAGAAAGTATTTTCACAGTATTTTCCTACATGAAGCTGAGTGTAGAGGAATAGTTGGCCTGTTCATAACTAATTTGATGTGAAGAGAAATGAAGGAATCTCAGTACAGTCAAGATACTTAAACAGATGTTTTCCTCCGAGATAAGACCTTAACTGATTTGGCTGTGAATGTTGTAAGAGAAAAAATACTGAAGGAGCTGGAGAGAATTGCAGCTTATCCTAGGTTGTATACTTGTGGCTTCTGATACTTATAAGATCTATATAAATATAAGGGGGGATGTTCCTGAAGTGCAAAGACACAGTGGTCCATACTCAATGTGCTGTATCATTAGGACTATGAATACAGCTGCAGGGCCATAAGGAGAGGCTCAGTAGTGGAGCAGAGTGAATTTTGGTACTTGGAAAGGAAACATGTTCCTTCCTCAGCAGATAATTGCATGCCTTGCAGGTGTGGGAGTACAGGAAAGCTTAGAAAGTTTTGTCACCCTCGTGACTTGACTATACTATGACATGTCCTGACCTATCGGACTTCAGGCACCTTGAACAGTGAAACTATTTAAAATTTTTGGATTATGTTATTTTTTCTGAGACTATCCTTTGTACTTAGACCTTGGTTTCCTTCCTTCCCCCTGAAGCTGACAGGCAATACCAAAAATAATTCTTTTTTTCTGCCCTCACTTCTGATGAGGTCCTTTGGTCTGTCAGACCATTCTTTTAAAAAGCACATGTAGAAATCCAAGGTTTATGCTCTTTATTTTAAGTTTATTTGAAAGTCCCAAACAAACCAACCAAGGAAAGAATGCATTTTTCAGAACTTAACCTCTCCACCCTCGTCTCCCTTATTTTTTCTCCTGGGTGAAAACTGATGGAATTACTTTTAAAAGAAAGACTTGTCTGTCCAAAACCAGACCACATATTCTCAGCCCAAAACTAGGAGGTGTGATTGCTTCGTGGAAATCAAACCAAATACAGTTTTTAATTAGCTTTTACAGTTTTATTTTCTACTCCATTCAAATATTTTGCTAGTTTATAAGCATGACCTATTGATGCTGTCAAGAATATCTTCCATATGTTTTGTCCAACCTTTATTCTTAATAGTTCTTATATAATCTGCACTACCAGGTGGTTCATAGTTTCTGTAGGTCAGGGCAATTCACCATTATATTTGGCATCCACTTTGCAGTAATTTTACCAGATGTAATGGTTGTGACAAAAAGAATTCTACTGTGAAACTCTGCATAGTGATAGAAGTACCTAACTGCTTCACGGCGGTGTGTTTCAAAATAGGCTGTTTTAACCAATGCCATAAAAAGAAAGCAAGAAGAGTTAATCTCTCTCTTTCTCTTTTTCCCTTTTGCCCTTCTGCCCCAGCTATTAGCTGTTAAAATTGTTCCAGTATTCATCTTAAGTAAGTGCCATTCAGTGTTTTCTTCAGTGAGCAGTGATTGAATTGGACTAATCAGAAGCAACTTTGTGCTGAGGGTTTACATTATTGTACACGTGAGAGATAGTAGGTGTAAGTGTGGCAGCATGGATTCATACGTATAATGCAATGAGGAAAATAAATCATAATTAAACAGTGAAACAATAATGAGCTTACTCCCCTCAGTGGTGTTAAAATTTTGCATATATTCATAGTTATATCTGTGAGGTTGGTCCCAATGGTTTGTTTTTCATGCATGTGCTTTGGCTGATGAGAAATATGTTGGCTAGTGAGGGATTCTTTTGTCTATCTTGCTACTCTAGTTCAAAATACAACTTCTGTTCCTTTAGGCACTAGGATTTTGCACTCAGAGGGATTGGATAATACCCACTGTGCAGAGAAAGCTAATAAAATCTCATTTTGGTGAAAGCTGCTGTGTAACCTCAGTAGAAAAGGACAGTGTAAAGACAAACTCAACACACCATTGAAAACATTTTTGTGAAAGGCGGCCTTTCATGTTTTCATGTGGAACTGTGGCTCAAATGAAGTGTATGTAGGCTGCTCTTGCATGGGAATTTGAGCAACCTGACCTAATGAAAAATGTCCTGGCCCACAGCAGGGGGAATGGACTAGATGATTTCTA
This sequence comes from Vireo altiloquus, assembly GCA_013396875.1. Taxonomy (NCBI): domain Eukaryota; kingdom Metazoa; phylum Chordata; class Aves; order Passeriformes; family Vireonidae; genus Vireo; species Vireo altiloquus. The sequence goes on from VZRF01007799.1 coordinate 25,715, forward strand.
GAGGTTGCCTCCAACACAAACCATTCAAGCATTCTATAACTCATGCTTAAATGCTTAGCATTCATGCTGATTGTCAAGTTTCACATCATTAGCTACTTGGGTACTTGACTTGGGCCAGCATTTGGGAGGACAATTAACCAGAGAATGTACAAGTTGTATGCTATCAGTTGTTGCAGCATCAACTAAAAAGTTGTCTAGAGAAACCAGAATGTCTATTCTTTTTATTGAAAATGGTTTACACTTTTTATACGGGTCTTTTCTTTACACTTTTTCAGGGTTGTGTCATTTTGTCATATTTGCATAAAAACGATATGTTTGTATTGTAACAAATCTCTTGTTACAGTGTCTCTGATGCACTGGAGTAATTTCTGACAAATAAGATGCTCTGTTCTAGGCCAGTGCCCTGCAGTTACTTCTTCACATGTGCAATTGTTTCTCAGATTAAGCCGAGAAGATTTCAATAGCACACTGAACCCCCAACACAAGTACTTGTCTTGTATATATTAATAAGGGCTGCAGTAGATTTATACACTGACAAGATTTTAAAAAATGTTTGCTGTGCAGTGCTCATGATCACAGTGGAGATGAAGTATTGTCTGTGTTTTGGCTCCACATTACACCAAGCTAACCCTTAGTTAATGCTGCACAATTTTATTTCAGTGGTAATTTCTCTCAGCAGATTAATTGCCCATCCTGCTGGCATGCCCTTGCTTGGACTCCTGTACAGTGATTCAACCTTCATTAGCAGTCCCTGAACCAGTCACCAATGAACCTGCTTTTCCTCCCACTGCAAGAACTGGTACAGTTTCCTTTAAAGACTGATGTTAAAGGAAGGCATCTTTTCAAGATAAGAAACTATTTGAATTTATGGCTACACATTGCTTAAAGAAGCTCATGCATAGGTCTGCTTTTCATTTGCAAAGTGGGTTTTTGTCTCCATGTACTTCAATCATGAGTGGAAATTGCAAACAACTACTGAGTAATTTTGTTTTTAAATGAGGAATCTTTATATGTTCTTTCTTTTTTGATCTTCTGAGGCTATTGAATATGTCCTTTGTTGCCTTTCTGCAACTATGAGGGAGAGAAACATATTTTAAATGAAAGACAAAGTTCTTAATCTGATGCTTTGAGAAAAGTACCAAATACCACTGGACTTTGTGATGCCGTAGTAAGACTTGCCAGCAGCAGCAGCAGTAGGGATAGGAGAAGTGAGCAAAGGCTGGTCATGTTGGGCAGTGGAGGACAGTACACACCTGAAGTTGGAAGGGGCAACATCGTGCTATGGATTTAAGCAAATAATTAAAACATTTATTTTGCTGAAAATTATAAATAATTGCAACAGAATTCTGTTCTCTGCTGGTGGTGTTGGGCTTTAAGATTGCCTTCCCATTAGAGCTTTGAAAACTGTCTAGGGAAGACTTGTGGTAGAATTTGTGGACTTGCACAGGCTACATTCCTTTTCTCCTATTTCCCTTCTCCTCTTCCAACTCAAAGCAGAATTCCTGCACATTCAGTTTCCATCCTGTCAGCAGTGACAGCTGCTTTGTGCCCTGCTGACTCTGTATGTCTTTGAGAAGTTCTGCTTCAGGAGTTGTCTCATCCTTTCCCAGGCAAGGAAGAGCTTCTACTGTGGAGCTGGTGTAGTGTACAAGTCATTTTATTTTTATCTTCATTGAAATGCAGCTGGGACTAGGCATGAATTCACTAAAAAGTCTCGGAAATGGAAACATCTTTCTGTAACTGGTATAATGTGCCTTTCTGAGTGACAATTGAAGGCATCCATCTTGCTTTTTAAACATCCAGTTCATTACTGCTGCTGCTGTGAATTTCCTTTGTACATCTCTTTCAACATATGGGCTGATAAACTGCATCCTGCTTGATATTGGGATAGAGATTTATTTTTTACATCGTGGTTGAATGTTGTTCAGGAGTGATTAGCTGTTGAACAGCGCATGCTGGCTAGACTAGAAAAAAGATCTCAGGATCTTCTCTAACCATTCCAGGATTGCAGGTGAGCTCTGTGTACCAAAAATACCAACCCCCCAAAATCCTAAACATTGCACTTTGTGCTCAGAGTTTCACCTTCAGATGTCAGTTTGACAGCCAATGATGCCTGGTTCTTTAAGTATGAAGACATTTCTACTAAATGAGATCAGCTTAATTTCTAAATTTCACTGAAGTGTTAAGATTAATCCAGAGTTTATGCCCTGTCTGCAACCCAGTAAAATTGATAAATGGCTGTTAATTTGGGGGAAAGTATGTTCTACTATAGGGCAGATGGATGTATGTCTCATAGGAGTGGGCAATTTTACAACTTATAGGCTGGGTTGTTTGCAATAATGTGGGAATAGTAACTCACAAATATGAATTTACTTGTTTTTTGGTGTATCTTTGATGTAGGAGCTTTGGTTTAAAGTCAACCACCAACATTTTAATTGAGCAGCTTTTGGACATTATTTGGATTATACAGAGAAAAAGGAGCTACAATTATAATAATACACACTGTAAAACAAATAGGCAACTGATAAAACTTTATTGAGTTCTTCTGGTCAGGTTGATTAGACCTGTTCCATCAGATTATGATAATTCAAATGCAGTGGCTGTTTAAGATTATACTTGGCATATGTAAAGCAACTGACACAAGAGGATACTAAACACACAGGGTCTTCATTAACAGATAAAACTCTCAAACTTTTTGGAGGAAAACATCATGGGAGTGGTCATAACCCTGATTAACCTTTCTACCAGCAATTAAATTGGTATATAAATTTGCTGTGAATTCTTGCATATCTTTGTGAGCCTTGCATACTGTTGAGCACTGTTCTTCTGATGCTACAGATTTTATTCTTTGTAAACAGGAATTCTCTACTGACTGTAATGTAAATTGCAAGGGCATGTTTCATTGTGAAGAACAAGTTATGAAAATATCTGTCAGAAATAATCACAGTTGATCCTGCTGTTGGGCAGGAATACAGATTGGATAATTTACTGGTGTCTTCCTCAGCAGTGTTTTTTATAGTGCTGTTACCAGGAATATCAGAATTTAACTCAAAATAGTGATAAAATCACTTGTAAGGGGGAAAAAAAGAGGAAAGGAATGGTTATTGATCTTCTGCTTTTGACTTTGCACAGTGGTTTGTTGCATGGGCTTACTCACGCATGACTATGTAGAAAGCAGAGTATGATCATGGATACAGTTTTTTGAAGATGCAGAGGCTCTTGAGTGCACAAATCCTGTTTTTTCACTGTCATCTAAGGGTATCTTAAAGGCCTCAAGCAGCCATTTGCTGCTTTTGAAGTTTGTATCTTAAATCAGATGTGGCACACAGTACAAGCCTTTGTAGAAATCTGAGGCGACCTGGAGGTAAATATGCCCTATGATGGTCTGAAGTGTGTGTTTTGCCAGGTTGTCCATAAGAGTGACATTTAAGCATCCTGTAGAATGAGTAAATGGGAGAAGCTGCAAGGCTGTTGATTGCCCTCGTCCTCCCTCCCCTGTTCTATAGATTATGAGAGCTGCTACAGTTGTTCAGGACAGCAATGCAAAAGGGAAAGATGGAAATGTGTAGCTGGCAGGAAGCTCTTGTAATTTCATGAGTTTGGTAGAAATTGAAGTGTCAGTATTATTCTTAAAGAGTGGACAGCAATACATCTTTCTAATGTACCCTGTCCTCGCTGATATGCAGCTGATAAGATTTTATTGATTTCCTCCCTTAAATTTCTACTCCTGATTACTTTAACAGTGACATTTTGGGGGTTTTAATTTACGTTTCCTCAGAGAGTTTCTTTATTTCTCTAGATCAGGAGTTGTCTTTTTCACATAAGCCTTTGAGTCTGTGCAGAAAGGAGATCCAGGATGTGGACTCCTTAAACTTGTCTAATGGCACATTTAAGGAATGATGTATTTGTTGTTTATTTGCCTTTCAGAGAGTTGTCTATACCTAAAGGTCCATAGCAACAGAAATGTTCTCTTCCTCTGACAGGTATTGCAGTCTATGACTATCACAAGGCATCATAGTGACCTCCAGGCTTTTTTAATCCAACAGACTATGGCAGTGCCTGAAAGCACTGACCTTAGAAAAGCTGCAGAAGGTTTAAAATAACCCACCTAGTCTAATGAGGGAAAACGCACCGCTCAGTATCTGTGCTGTTTTAGCTTGGAGCATGGTAAAATGGCGCAAACAGTCCCAAAATGAACAAACTGTCCCAACTCAGACCAGCTCAGGCTTCCTTAACCCTGCCTGTCTTTAACTCCTTTGACAGCTGTCTTCCACTGGGACAGAGGTGAAACTTCGACAGACCGCATTTGTTGAGCAGTGGTCCCCAGATTTGCAGCTCTCCCCAGGAAGACCTCAGAACAATTACAAGTGTGTCACCTGGACAAAATGTAAAACTTCGCTGTCAGACTATCCTATCCCTGGTAAGGCATCTAAGGCCACCTAATTACGGATGAAAACAAGCTTAATAAAAAGGAAAATACCTGTAAAATAAGGGGACTAGGAGATGTTACATGTTTGTGAAGTGTTTGTATTACACTGTGATAAGCGTGTGTAAAAATTGCATGCAAAGTAACAGGAGGAAAATGAGTACAGGAAAAGAAACACTTTTCTAAAGGTGTTCTGTCATTTGTTGTTTGTAGGCATGGTTTTTACTCTGCCTCCTCTGAGGGAGAACTCTTTGTGGCCATAGATTCATTTATGAAAAATGCCTTTGTGTATTATTCCAGAGCAGGTTTTGATTTGACCAGTCAATGAATCCTGGAAAGAATATTGAATGAAAATGAAGCATAGATGATAACTCTAAGCCTGGACAGAATGGGGAGGCAGACCTGACCTATATATCTGCATATCTTACAGTGAAATTTCACCACTAAGTCTAATTCTAATATTATTTCCCTTCTGTAAGAATGACTGTGCAGCTGTGGGCCCTATGCAAAGCCTTATGCACATATTTACCTCTGTGGCCTAGAGAATATTGCACATAATGATAGTTCCTTTAGGCCTGTATTTAAATTTTTTCCTAAATCAAGATCTCTGTAATATTCTCTGTGTAGTATGGATGTGTAGTATTAAGTAGAATAATAGTGTAAATGTTAATATAAAATATGAGTTAGCAGTACCCAGTAAAATATGATTGTTCTTAGTTCATCTTTGAGTGCCCATGCCTTTATAAAAGATGATTAATTGTCTTAATGTGCTAAAACACTAAGAAGGACTAAAGATAGTTCTGAATGACATTCTATGTTAAATTAATTTGCTAAGCAATGCTGAGAACAGCTGCAGAAGATCAGAAAACATTCTTGTATCTTATGTAGCCTACTTTTTTTTTTACTTGGTTAGTGGTTTACTTAGTTTAACTTGGTTTTTTCTTTGTGGTCCTTTTACTTTGATAAACATAGTCAATTAAATTAATGATAGGATGTGACTGGGTAAACTCAGTTTCCTAGAAACTGATACTACTGGAGGTACAACTGTTGGCTGCATGTCAAGGCAATGCACGAGAAATTTGAATAAATGAGGCTTTTAATGTTTGGACTTAAAACTCTTTTCCAACCTTAATGACTCCATGACTGTATTTCCACTTTTGGGTCCCCAGTATGTCATGTTAAGATGACCTGCCATTAAACAATGCTTGGCTGTTGCTGGAGAGGAGGTGTCTATGCTGCTCCAGCTGTTCTGCCTGGCATCACTCTCAGGTCACCTTGGGAATACTGGTGCTGAGCCTGTACCAGGATTAATTTTGATGGGAACAGCATTGTCATGATAATGTTCAGGTCTTTTCACACCTGTCTACGAGAGATTAGAGAAGAGACAGAGCTACTCGTGAATCTCATGTTGTGGAAGAGTTGATGGCAACTCAAAATGCAAAACAGACCCAAGCTGTGCTTATTAAGACTTCCATGTTCTAATTAGATCAGTACATGAAAAAAGCCTTTGTTCCCTTTTCACTTTGTGTCTAGTGAAGCCTTGCTCAGTATCAGGGTTCTCTAACATCCCCAGCAGCAAAACACCACCAAGAAATCACTGAAATGGTGGAGTTGGCAGTTTATGGCTGAAGGAAGCAAAGAGGATCTAGGCTGAAGCATGCAGGGTCCATGCCTCCCCAGAAGTAATTTTTTGTACATTTTTGGCAAAATTAGTCATCTTCTCTGAGATCAGTCTCTGTTGGCTAGATGTACAGGTCTTACACTTCCAAGGAAGTCAGTATTTACGTATCTTAGGTGTGAAAAACCACTGAAGTTCTCACCATACGTGACTCAGAATATTTTAAAGTGTGCATAAGCTGTGCAAATTTTTTATGCCTTAAGTCTGAGGATAAAGAGCACAGGAATATTTTCAATATGCTATATTGGATACTGAAATCCTGTCATTCACAAAATGCATCTATTTCCCATATCTAGTCTGCTAAACCTGTTCTGTTCAGTTTAGAAATTTTGGTGTTTCTTGAGACACAAGTTCACGTGATCAGAATGTAATAATATTCTTGAATCTTCTTTTTTTCAAAGATAGTATCTTCAGCTGTAAATTACAGAGACATGCTACCTGCAGGTAAAAAGAGAAAGCCTGAATGGAAACTGAAATCAAATACAGCTTTTGGGTAGGATTGAGGTAGGATCAGTTGCAACTCAGTAATCTGCTGAAATGATTCCCTCTTTTTCTTTCAAATAATGTGTTTCATTTAAATTACATAGCATTGGGGTGCTGAGCCCCTGTGCGAGCAAAGTAAAGGCAGCTGGCACAAGGGATTAATAGTGATGATTCTTTATTGCAGAGGTTTGGCCCTGTAATTTAGAGAAACAGGCCAGTCATGAGAAGGAGAACAGGGCAGCATTTTCCCTGCTGTTCTGTTGAGGTCAATAAGTGGCATTTCTGCTGATTGAGTTTCAGTTTTGGAAAGTGTCTGAACGGTTTTGTTTATGTTGTGCATAATGCACATGTCTTTGTGTATTTGTGGAAAATCAATAATGGTGTAAAACGCCTGCCTTCAGTTTTCACCTCTTGTGTGTAAATCAGGGATGAAATGTTTTTTATAACATTGTGTCTCACCAGACGTCTACTGCAGTGAATTTGTTGGACTCATTAAATATCATAGAGGACAAGATGACCATAAATTCACTCAAATGAATTAATGAACAGTCAATTTACTAAAAATCTGGTTTTCTCGGTATTTCTTGCTCCTGATTAATTACACTTCTGAAAGTTATTTAAACTTGAAGGATGAACAGACAAGCTTTATTCCATCAGGGAAAAAAAAAAAGAAAAAAAGCTAAAACTTTCGAGTTGCTTAGCAATGTCTAGAAAAATGCCAGAATTTACCCTGAGATGCTGCAGGACAGGAGCTGTCTCAGCCTGTCCAGTTCACAGTGTGTTGACAGTCACCTACAGGTACCCTTCACTGGAATTGCAGTGGTTCAATGTGGCACCTTTCAGATGTGCTCTGTTGTTAAGGCAGGAGGGCTGAAACTGCGCTGGTACAACTCACAAAAGGCTTTGTTAGGTAAAAAATGGCAGCTGAATATATAGTTAGGAAAAAGAAAATAGCAGTGATAGTTAATCGGATTTCAAGCATCTTACGGTAACCAGTCTGGCCGGTTCTTATTTATTGTTGTAAGTATCCTGAAGTGTTATTATATTAAGATCTTCTCATAATGCAAATGGGTCTAATAAAAGTTGAATTTTTCTTCAGCGAATGTATTACTGCTATATAAAGATGAGGCATAGGTTTAGAACTCTACTTTTAAGTAGCTTTATTTGTGGTGGTCAGCTTGGGCCAACGAAAGCCAGAAGACCTTTTAGTGTTAGCCCCAACTAAAACCTAAACAAAATCCTCAGACAACAAGCAAAAAACAAAGGAAAGATATACAAAGAAAATATCTTGTGAAAGTAGGATTTGCTTTGATAAACAACACATTTTGGAAGATTTTTGCTCAAGCTGATGAGCTATTGAGATTAAAAAATAAAATTTAAAAAACCCCACAGTATTATTGAACACCTTGTGAGTCAGAATCTAGTGTAAGATTTCATCTTTTCTTTGTTTTTAAGGCTCCAATGTGTGTATTGGTAGTTGTAAATAGTTGAATTACACAAAATCTAAGCCTTCTTCTTTGTCATGCCCTGAAGAACAGAGTATTGAGGACAAAGAGGATCAGGGAAGACAGAATGACTGATAGAAAGTATTTGTATTCATGAAGAGAGGTAGGGGTGTGATTACTTTGATAGCCACACTTACAAGGCTTTAAAGGCTCATTCTGCTTCAGAAATGTCATGTTCCTTTTCCTGTATCCCATCATCATTCACAAATTTCTGCCCAGCCTAAGTTAGAACTCTCTATCATTCAAAAGAACATGGAATCTGTTATTATTCATGTATCCGTTTGATTTCACACCAAAACTCAGAAACGTGTTCTAGGGAAAAAAGAAAAAAACATGTTAGGGAAAAAAGAGTATAAAAATACAAGATTTCATGGAGAAATACATCAGTTTATTCAGCTGCTCATTTCTACTCCAATATGTTTGGATTCAAAAATGAAATGCAAAAAAAGAAAGCACTTGGCTATGCAAGCAAAATTGGATTTTGTGCCTTTGCTTCTGGGAAACAAGGATGGGTTTCTGTTAAGTCTTCCTTAACAGAAAAACAATCTTCCTTAACTTTTGTTTTGTTTAGGAATTTGACATTTCTTATTTATATTAATTTTCAATAGGTGGATTAAGGCAAGGCATCCAAGCCCCTATTCCTGACTGAGTGAACATATCATTTGTTTTCTAGTGCCTTTATTTTATTATCTGTCAAATGTGGGTAGAGGAACTCCTGATGTCTTTAAAAAAGAAGCTATTTTTGTAGAACATCTAGATCCTACTTTTGCATGGTACACTGTACTTGGAAGAGGGGAGAGGTCTAAAATGTGTGGTTTTATCACCAGGTTTGCTGTAAACAGTCAATTACCCTGGAAATACCTTTACTATGCACATTATTGCAAGGGATTTATGCAGCACAGGGTGTGAAAACTATCCTGTAGTTTGCAGGAGGCTGGAAACCATGTGAAGAAAATTTCTTGTCTAAATTCAGTTATTTTTCATGGATATCGAGTCATTTTTGTGTGGAGCACCTTCATGGCATTCATTGCATGTTTCAGTGGCTCATGCTACCATTTTGAAATGGAGAAAAGGAATCAGTCAGCTGTCTCACAGTGGGATAATTCCTTGCAAGTGATGTCAGGTCAGTTGGATTTAAGTTGATTTATCTTACATTTAGTGTCTATGGGAGCTGGAAATGATATCAGAAAACACAGGGTCAGTCATATCTGATTCTCTGAGCATCTGCTCTTGTTTAGGAAGCAGGCTCAAACTCACTTGTGATACAGGGAATTAATGTCTTTCAGTGCAGTGTTTTCATCTTGGCACTGAAAAGCAGGCAGCAGAGCTGGCTGGTTATGTGATGCCTTAAGTTTTAACTTTTATATTTTTTAAATCCTGTACTGCCCAGTGTAACTGAAGTTTCCTGTAGCTTGTTAAGTGCTGTTCTCTCATGCTCACACAGACATAACAAAACCTCTCCAGCTCCCTCTCCAAGGACACCCAGACCACCCTAGGCCCAAGAACTGTAAACCATCATCTTGGGGAGAGTGGGGCAAGCCTGGGGAAATTCCATCATTGGCTGGGTTCTGCTTGGTGAATTTATGCTGATATAAAAGCGTGAAGAACTCCTGACCTGTCGTCCATTTTGGGATGCACTGAGGCAGGACCCTCTGGAGCCCAAAGTGAACATCTGAAGGCCTTTCAAATAAATCCCTCCTTTATTCCTTTATCCCTGTCTAGTCTCTGTTTCTAGGTAGCCACTTAAGGCATCAATGCTTTCTGGACATGTGGCCTTTGCAAGGTTCAAGAGAACAAGGAAATGCATTAATATATTTTAGATATTCATATATTTTATATATACATGTTTCTCATAATATTTCATACCTGTCTAGAAGGTAGCAGCAGAGCTAAAGTAAGCAAGGTGCAGTAGTTTCTGCCTAGTTCAGGAGAGTTAACATTTGTAGTTGAAGTGTAAAAGCACTAGAAGTGACTCCAGCAACTCCTACATTCACTGGTCTGTTGCTTACTCAAACTGCAATTGCCTTCTTGTGGTGCATATCCCTTGCCTGCTGCAAGAAAAGAGCTCAGTGTAATTAGGATTTTAGTGGCCAACAGATGTTTCAGAGACAGAAAACGATCCCCTGCTGAGCCCTTGATAAAGACTGCCACCAAAAAAAACCCCATGGTAAAGCCTTGAAACCTTAATCCCAAACTCTCAAGCTCTGGCATATGACTGAGTTCTACATTTTTTATTCATGTTTACATTTCTAGTTTAGGACCGTGAATGCCAGTGCTCCAGTGGGATTGTGCAAGGGGTGTGTTATGTTTGGTGAGCACAGGCCTTGACTGAGGCTAATGCAAAGCTGCACTGTCCCCACGGGAGCTCTAGGAAGCATTTATGCCTTGGGCACACACACTAAATGGTTGAGATTTTCCTAGAACAAAAAGGGCCTTTGGGTTTGTACCTCCCTTAAGAGCTTTCTCTTCTTCAGATGACCATGAGCATTATGAACACATATAAGGGGTGTGATTATTATTGCTACTGATCTGATGGCTTGTGTGCACGAAGATTTGCAGATTGTGCAGTGTTTATGCTCCCCAAGCTTGTAGTCTAACTGGGATGGGTGTCAGGTAGATAGGTTAATGATATATAGGGAATGGAATTAATCAAATGTGAAAGGCTGGACAAAATAAAGATTATTTATCTCGCTATTTTTTAGTGAGCCTAAAGAAAGCTTGGCACTATGGACATCAGAAGGCTTCTAGCTGTGGAGGAGCTCTGGTAATTGAATCACAGCTGAAAAAGAAGCCGAAATCATTAGAAGAGCAAGCTATGGATTGTAGCATTTTAAAAAATACATAAGAAAGTGCTAAAAGGAAGAGCTTGAGAATTATTTTTGCAATTACAGTTAGGTAGTCAAAAATAGGATAAGGTTGTGTTCTTGTACTTCTTAAATTCTTCAGTAAAAGTATTCATGTAAAATGTGTGTTTACCCTTTTCATGTCAATGTATCACTTGTGATACTCATCTTGGATACTCCAGTGCAAATTCTTTCAAAGTAATACATAGGTTTGTCATTTAAGCTTTCCTTTGGTCTTTCTTTCCCTGGTGATTCCTTGCATTACTCACCACAGAGTTCTGGTCGTAAAGACTGTCTCAAGGATGCTTGGCTTGTTCTTTCAGGGGTATATAATGGTAGTGTTTTGGGGAGAGGGGAGAAGTCCTCAATCCATCTAGTATACCCAGGTAAATTAAACTTATTCCTTTATTGTCTGTAACGCCCTTGGCTTACTGGGTCAGACACCAATTGCTGTTGCTTTTTGCCCCTTTTCCCAGCTCTGAGGGGGGCTGGGATACGACAAAGAAGAGAGTTTCTAATGTCATTTCACATTTGAGTTACGTTCAGTACCTGTGAAAATCTTGATTTCATATGAGGTGTTGGATCTTGCATTTTTATGCAGGTTTTGAAAGCCTTTTATCCTCATCTCTGAACACTAGTTCCTCAGCAGTCAAATATTTCTGAGAACTTTCCTCAGCACGCTGAGAATAGGAGGGGCAGAGTCACCTGTTTGTCTGAAATATCTGTGCTTCTGCTCTGCTTTAATGAGTTACAGCCTTTCTGTGTAACTCCGAGGGCAACCATGCTTTTAACTGGTGCTGTGGGCCTCTGCCTGGAAAAATCAATTCCAAATTGTTGTTTACCCATAGCAGGGAGACTTTCCCTGCAGTCAGAAAGATGTATGAGCTAGTGTCTCTGTGTCTTAGTGGCAATGAGGAGGGAGAAATTATGAAATAGCCTGTTTTGGTTTCTGCTTTTTCTTTTCCCAAATGGTTTGTCTAAAAAATTGCAGACTTTGCCTCTTTGGCTCCTTTTTTTCTTACCAAAGAAATTCCTACCCCCTGACTTTATCAAAGTCACTTTGTTCCAATGCTACAGAACAAAAAGAACCAAAGAGAAATGTTACTTTCTTGTGACGATTACCTTTTGTGTTTTCATATGCTTTTCCTTGTTTTACTTCTTATATAAGAACCTAAAAGGAACATAACTTGGTTTTGATCACTCCTTACCTGTCCAGTCTAAGTTCACAAAACTGTAAATTTTTTCTTAACATGCTAGTTTGCCGTTTTCCTGTATAATAGGAAACTAACAATAACCTTTATGATTCTGTATTTTTGCATTAATCATCTACTGTATTTCTGGTGTTGAATATGGAAAAACAAATGGCACTTGCAGCAACACCCCTTGGCAGCAGCAGATATGCTTTCTTTAAATAGATCATCTCCCATCATTTTGTGAGACTCTGGAACTTTAACCATATTCAGTGGATAAATAATTATCATTATTTTTCCTTATGCTGTGGAGATCTTTCACCCAGCATTTACTACAGCTAGACTGCAGCAAGGAAACACCCACTTTGTGGGTTGTATCTGCCTAAATCAAAGGAATCTGTCTTTCTTTAGCCATTCTGCACTAGCAGGATACATTCTAAACAGCAGCAGCGCAGGTGAATGATTACAGCTCAGCAGCAGACAAGCTGTTCTTTCCAGTCTTGCATCATGTTATTAGTTATTGATCATCAGAAACACAAGGCATTTTCTTAGTCCATTAAGAAATTTTTTTTCTCCTGTGTTCAGGGTTTTAATCAAAAGAAGCCAGAAAGTATCAAAATATTTTCTGTGTTTTGTAAAACAATATGTAACTACCATTTGATATTAACAGCTTGAAGAGATTTTGCAGTAAATGCTGCTTGCATCCTGGAGATGAGTTTTTCTAGTAGTGTTTTGTTATGGGAGTAATTAAAATTTGCAAATGTTAAAGCTTAGAAGGGGGAAAAGCTTTTCAGAAGCAAATGAATCTGTATTTTAGTTGTTTGAGAAATAAGCTGTTTTGTAGCTGCAGAATTTACAGTGTAATCTGCTCATGGCCACAGCCTTGCACTTCAGAACTAAGCCTCTTACATTTTCTGGAGTAATAGTGTTTTTAGTTGTGTGGCTACTGTATTAATATGTAAGTACAAACCAAGGCAGGGATTGAGCACCCTAACTTTGCAAACAACTGAAGCAACTGTCCCTGTTATGATTTAAAAATTCAGATTATAACTGTCCTAAGGTCCGTTCCAATGTGAGTGATTTTTTGGCCATGTTCCTGAATAACCATGAGGTGTGAATTAGCTGGTTCAGTTCAGTGGCCAATTACACAGTCCTTTTAAAGCTGTGATGAGAAATACAGATGTTGCAGCTGAGCAAGTTATTCCACAATCCTGAACAGCTTTTCATATCTCCATCATGCATACTTTGCTATAGGAAAGATGAGCACTGGTAGAATGTAATGTAATTTTTATCAAATAAGTAAAAGCATGGCTAAATATTATTTTGGTTGCATAATTTTTTCCTATTAAGTGACCAAACCCATCAATTTTTCCTCTAAATTGAATGAAACTGACATAAGTTGCTGTTTGCTACAGTGCCACATAATGGAGGTACCCTGAAACAGGATCTGAGTCCCCTGGCCTTTCAAACATTTGTCCCAAATTTAGAATTTTGCTATTTGACAAGAATATTCATTCTTTTTTACATGCACCCTTCATTAATAGGGTGGTTAACATGTAACAGAGCAGCCTTGTAAGAATGAGAACCAATGGCATACAGTTCAACTAATCAGAAATTAATTCCTAACTATTCAAACTTAAAATATATCATTTATTCAAATCTATTCATTTTCTTGATTCTGCATGATGCAGACAATAATTAACTCTTTCTCTATATGTTCTATAAAATATAGGTCATTTTCACCAGTCATAAAGTGCCAGAGACATCTGTGTTAAAGGCAAATGCAACTGAATTTGAATTAGGTTTGGAGGTTGACTTGGGAGTGTATTAAAAATAATTTTGATGTGACTCAGTACATACCTTCAGGCATCTTTGCCACTGACGTTTATCTAAGGAACAGCTTTATATTGATTTTATTTTTTTTAATAGAGAAAAACAAATATCTGAGAGGGCAGAATTTTTCATTCAGCTGTGCTGAGACCATTACCTCAATTTTTTATCTTTTTCTTTTTTGCTCAGAAAGAGAAAGCAGATTAAAATCAGGTGGCACAACAGGAAAAAATACATTTATAAACAAAAAAAAAATCTTGCCTTCACCATTGTGGTAAATATAAATGTTATTATCTTAAGTGAGGCAGGCAGTGTTTTACTGTGCTCATCTCTTTCCAATTAGCTTTTTCAATTTTTTGCTGACAGTAGTAGCCATGGTCTCGCACACTTACCACTCCAGGTTTGTCCTATGCAAATTCAGAGCTGCTTCCAACATCAAAGTTTAATTTAACGCCTCTAGGAAGTGACTAGGATTTATTCAGGGAGTGAAGATATTCAGCTGCAAATGAAAACATGGTACGAGAGATTATGGCAACATCATCATAAACTTTGACTAATTAATCTGCTGCAGCATCTTGCAGGAGTAGGCTCTTTTCCTGATAATACCTGTTCATAACAGTAAGTATTACCTCTGGATGTGCAATCTTGGACTGTTATAGCTTGGGCATTTAGACCAAATATTTTCAGGTGAGGAATTCTGACTTGTAATAATTGACTGGAGAAAAAAAATGAGAAGCTGGTAGCAAGGCCAAGAGCTCATTTGTTCCTCTCTTCTGTGTATGAGCTGTGATCATTAGAAATATCTTCTTACCAATTCTTTGCCTTTTCAGTTTGCTCTTTTTTGCTTCATATGTATTTGCTTTTCAGTGCTGTTCCCAAATTCTTTCGTTTTCACTCTCTTTTCTGGCAGCTCGGTTTTAGAGCTACTTGCATGATTCCTGTGAATTTTAATATGCCATCACTTCTCATCCCAGTGGAAGATGATCTGTTTCTGCTGGGATATAGCCTTAGTAATTACACTGTTCACACCACTGCTTTCCCTGCTTATTCCAAGAATAATTAAAATCTGTGAGCGTAGACACAACAAAAAACCACTCGTTTGCAGTAGAAACACTCTCCTTAACTATTATTAATCCACTTGCAAATTTCAGTTCATATTTATCCTCTGAGGTGTCTTGAAGCTTTTTGTAAAGCCATGGGTCTCCTGTTGCAGTGCAGTACATTAGATCTGAACAAAAAAATGTTATATGAAAATTGCTGATAAGCCTAAAGATTTGATCCCTGAGGTGAAAACCAATTTCATAGGATATTTGAACATATGTATCCCTATTATAACTGGCAGAAATTATATGAAAAATGTGGGCGAATGGCAGGATTTCTTTCTTGATCCAGCGTGTTAAAGATGTCAGAATCCACATTTGAATTCTGTAGGAGTTTGGGGATCAGACATTGCCATTCTCTGCTGGTACACTTTGTCATGGTGTGTGAATTTGGTCAGGTCTTCATTCTTTCCTACACTCTTCTTGTTGCTTACACAGGGCAGAATAGCCGAATTTCAACAAAGGAAAAATATAGTTACAGGACTGAGAACATTACTGAAAGCTTCAGAGAACTTACAAGATACTGTGGTGAGAGTATGTATTTTCAGATAAAGTAGAGGGTAATTCCTGCACTGTCAATGCATGAAATTATTCAAACACATTTTCAAAACAGGAAGCATTACTAATTCATAAATGTTAATCTTTGAACATTAATGTTTTTCAAGAAGGTTTTTAAGTGACAACTGAATTGATCAGTTGCCCCCTCTCACTGAATTAGGGCAGGATGGGTTTTTTAAATAACTTTAGGTGATGGTGCTATTTCATTAATTTTTTCATGCTCTGAATCTTTATGTTCATGATTGAAATATTTCATGAGGAAGTAATAAATACTTTAATTCTCCTTTTTTAGCACGTGTAGAGAACTACATGTCGGTGAAGATGGGGAGCACATTCACTGTACCCATTGTGCATGTCATGTATTGGGTGGTAATATCAAATAAACAGAAATGTTGGATTTGATTACTTGATATGAATATATATTGTTTCTACTTATGATTGAAATGATCACAATTCATGGGACTGAGCAGAGATTATAGCATGTTATTGCTGGATTTCCTGTGATTCTTTTACAACCTTCCAGTTTGCAGCCACACTGTGCCAGGTTTAAATCTAGGGAAGTTTTACATACAAGTAGTTCTGTCTAGTTTCTCTCCAGCTGCCATTTGATTCCTGTTTAAATTGGAACTTGCTCTTCTATGTTTTTTTTTTTTTTTAATTCCATGAGGGGTTACTTTTTAAATTAGGATTTTAAGCATTTTTTTCCATTTTGTTTTGTTGTAGGGCATATAAATACCTCTTAGAGTATAGTCTCAGGAGCATGGGAGGTGGTGAGAACGGCACCAGGGCTAGTTTGAGATATTCATTTCAAGTACAGCAACACTGGTTTAAATACAGGCCAAACAGCTGCTGCAGTTTTCCCTCATGAAGAACCTTGTTTTGGGCCTGGATCAGTGCATGTGGCACTGATGGCTGTGCTGTGGGGTGAGATGAACAGCCCTGCCTGCCTGGGCTGTGATGGAGAAAGCAGTATTGCAGAAGGGCAGCTGGCTCATTCATCCCTCTGAATTAAAAAGTTACATGGAACTGTCCTGAGGATCAACACTGGCCTTCTGAACTTTCAAAGAAAGCTTAAAATATACCATGACAGGCCGAGGCAATATCCATTGGGCATGAGGGATATGTCTGTTGATTAGGAGATGCAGATATGAGAAACCATAATGAAAGTATTTTCTCAAAAGAAAATGACTCTTGATGCCTTAAATGTCTACCTAGAAACAGAGGCTAGACAGGAATAAAGGAATAAAGGCAGTATTTTTTTGAAAGGCTCTGGGCTCCAGAGGGTCCTGCCTCAGTGGATCCCAAAATGGATGACAGATCATGAGTTATTCACACTTTTATATCAGCATAAATTCATCAACCAGAACCCAGCCAATGATGGAATTTCCCCAAGCTTGTCCCCCTCTCCCCAAGATGAAGGTTTACAGTTCTTGGTGTTGCTTTTCCCTGGTCTTAAAATTAAAACCAAAACACAGTTTATGAGGAAAGGGGGTTTTTACCTCAGTATTTATTTAAGGGTCCTTGGGTACAGTACTTTGTCCAGGTGGAATGCCCCAAAAATTCATGCACACAGTCACACCGAAATACACACACTAATAGGCCTTGCAAAATTAACATATTTATCAAAGATTCCTCAATGAGAGGCTCGAGTGAACCCCTCGTTCTGAGTAACCTTCCCCCTGGATTGGTCTATCTCAGTTTACAAAAATATATTTTGGAGAGGACCTTGGTGTCTGGAGAGCAGACTGTTTGGTCTCCTGGTTTAACAGTGCAGTGGATCTCAGCTAAGTTATCAAACTTGGAAAGTTACAAGTATGTAGGCTAAAAGCACTAAGAATACATAAAGCTATATAAAAGAGTATGTAAGAAGGGTATAAAAGAAAAGACAAAAAATCATTCTGGCATCATTGGTCCAGGTATCCTTGGAGAGGGAGCTGGAGAGGCTTTGTTATGTCGATCTTGGCATAAGAGAACAGCACTTAACAAGCTGCAGGAAACTTCAGAGTTGCACTAGTGGTACAGGATCTGAAAAATATAAAAGTTAAAACCTAAGACATCACTCTGATTCTTTTTATAGGTAGAAGAGCTCAACATGGTGGGTGCAAGTGCTTAGGCTCTCTTTGGACCAGCACAGCAACACCCCAGACCCCTCAGACTTGAGGTTTGCATCTCTCAGGCTTAAGGCAAACACAGCCTCCCTGTCCGTGATCCAGGAGCCACTTATGTGAACAATAGTGCAGACTGGGTAGGAAGCAATACTCCCTAGGTCAAGAGATTTAATCTGACTGGGCCAAATTGCCCAGACATTCTCTGGATGCCAATATCATACAGCATGGAGGGTGAGGAAAGGATTCAAGGACCCATGAAAGATTTGCTGTGGGAGGCTGTATTTGAGGACTGCTACTGTTGGTTTTCCAGTCTGTTTTAACTATCCTCATTGCATGGTTTCTTCTCTGCTCTCAGTAATTATACTAATAGTATTGATTTAATCCTTTCAGTCTTCAAAGACCTGTTTGAATAATAATGAGATAATCCTCCTGACCCCTGGAGAGACAGATAACCATTATTAAAAGTAAAAAGTCCTGAAAAGGCAGATTTGATAGGACCACTTCAGGTAAAGAGAAGTTCTTGCCTGAAATTTGGGCATATCTTAAGTCCACATTCCGTTTTGAAGAACAGCTTTCCATAAGGGAGAAAGAGTGGAGTGAAGAAGAGGATGGCAAAGCAGCAGGCTGAATAGAACCAAACCTCAGTGGTGCCAGCCAGCAGTTCCCTTGGGAGCTGAGCCACTGTAGAGCTCAGAGGATTTTCAGGATTTTCTTTATCTTGCCTTCCTGTCTACTTTCCTCCTCCTGATTTTAGTGCCTCCTAGTTTTGTTTTGCCTGAAAGTAGATCATGTGTTTGCTGCTGAGTCTTGTGTATTTTTATGGCATTCAAAGATGCCTTGATCATGATGAAGATTTGGGATCCAGTTGTGGCACTAGTATTTCACAGACAGACTTTCTCCCTGTGATGCTACTGCAATCTCTGGCTTCCTAGAGTGTTTTATTCTATCAGCACTGTTCCATTCTCCCAGTTTTTCCCCCCTTGGGTGATTTCACTCAAGATTGAAAAGGTAAAGTGCCAGAAGTGGGGTAAAGAAATATTGGATGCTTATGCTGTCACATAACCTCCAATCCCTGGTGAGTGACGTTTATCTCAGCAGCTTCTTGTTTTAAAACTGTTTTATGTTGTAACACAATTATCTCAGCATCAGGCCAGTTCTTTATTCTGACACTTCTTAAACATCTCGAGTGATGCAGTGTCAGCTCGCACCAGAGGAGATGTGATCAAGGAGATCTGCGCAGCTGGGTGTGAATTTATTTTCTACCTGAAGGAATTAGAAGTTACATACATGTGTGATTACTTACAGGGAATTTACTGAAGGGAATTTTGTATGAATTCAATAAACACTGTGTAAAACATGAACTCAAGTTTGTTTTGTCCTTGTTCTGTGGCACAGAAAGGTGGCATTCTCTCCTATAGTACAATTGGAGGAACTCAGCTCTGTAGTGATTTGTTTGGTGTATCTCAGGTACAGAGGAATATGGGTATTGATCTAGGCCATTAAAACATATCGTGCTTCTATTATTTTATAAGCATTAACTGCACACAAGGACAACATAATAAATTCTAAAATGTATTCCAGTTCATAAAACTCACCAGTCTGTTGTTCTGCCCAGGGTGACTATTAACAGTTACAGTGATTCCTGTGGACAGCTGAGGAGCTGGGTATGGCTAGTAATGCATATATAATGCAAAGTGTGTCTTCTCAATAGACCTTCACAGCAAATTCGGGGAGAAACCCCATTCTCCCAATTTTCTTCCCTTTCTTTCTTCCACTTTCCACCATTCAACATGGTATATTATGGCTATTGGCATTTCAGTCATTGATTATTATAGCAATATAATGCATACAGCCAGTGTATGTATCTGCAGCATGACAGTGTAATTACCTACTGGCTTTCCAGAAATCATTGGCAATATGACTAATGTTAAAAGCTTTTCTTTCTTCTTCTTCTTTTTTTTTTTTTTTTTTTTTTTTTAAGAAGCTTCCTTTTATTATTCCTTAATAGCCTTCTTTTCATTCTAATATAAACTATTATAAACCCTCTGTGGAATGTGAGACTCTGGTAATGACTCACTGGGCAGTGAGACAGCAATCTCAGACACTTGTAACAGGCAAGTAATCTCAGGCACTGTAACATGGTGCAGAAAAGGTCATAAACTTGCTTTCATAACAGGATTATTCATACATTCATTCATTAAAAATTAAATTCATGTGGGAACACATGATGCATTGAAGTTAGCAAGTATTGGTGAATACACTCTCGTAGTTTCTTTACTCCTAATCAGTTGGTGTGAGTTGAACTTACTCCAAATTAAGTCTTGCCTTATTTAGTGCTATTTACACTTGAAGTTAGTTAATTGTTGCTGTTGAAGACAAGTGCCATAAGTAGCTACATAGTGTTTCAGAATCATGACTTTATGGAGTGATGGTTGGAGGGTGGTTTTGTTTTCATTTTTACATCTTTCCAATGAGCTTATATTTAAAAGAAAAATGTGAAGATCTATGTTATTTATCTAATTTTAGCCAAAAGTTTCTGTTTTTTTCACTGTACTGTTAACAGGTTTTTGTTGTTTTATGTATTTGGCTGGGTTTTTTGTGGTTTTTTTGGAGGCATGCAGAAGAACTGATGTGTTCCAAAGTCTTGTGACATAGCTATCTATATCTCAGCCTGATAACACTGCTGTGGGTGTTTTTCATTAATGTGCCACACTAGAATGTAGCCAGGACAGGACTGATTAGGCAGAGCTGGATGTGGTGCTGTGAAACTAAATTAAAACAGCTGTAATAGGGTGCACAGGGAGGCCTGTCTAGTCTAGTTTATGGCTCCCTGGGCCAGTATCAGATGTCTGGGAAATCCAGAAATAGGCTGAGCATGGAGTGGCAGACTGTGACTCAGGGGTGTCTTGGGTCAGGGGTGATATTTTCGAGGTTAATAGCCTTCAGCAGGTTTCTTCTTGTGTGAATTTGCCTAATCGTATTAGTGCTTATGTTGACTTCTGGCTTCCACAGCAACACAAGACAGAAAGTTTCACTGTGACAAAACAGTGTACAAAGAATTATCTCCTATTGTTGACTCTAACTCTGATAACATAACTTGGTGACACATATTTCTTTTATTTGGAAAGAAAAATGGAAAATAATTATTCAATATGCTTCTCATTTTATGGATCTCCAGCCGATTTCCACTCAGACAGCTCTTTTCTAGGCTGAAAAAAATATATCCCCAGTTGGTGAGGTTTTTTCATGTAAGGAATGTGCTTGGGACCTTTTCTGCCCTTTTCTGTAGCTTTTCTAGTGGTAGAGTGCTAAAACCAGAACCAGAACTACATGGGATGTTCACAAAGTGGTTGTGCCATGAATTTATACAGTGATGTAATTAGTCTTTCCACTTCTGTAACTTTCCTAATACTTGTCAATTTAGGACTTGTTTTTTTCCTTCCCATAATAATAACTATCTCCTATCCCGCATTGTTTGGAACATTATTGACCTGATTTTTTTTGTTGGTGGTGGTATAGAAATATGCAAGTGACATGATAAACTTTGAGTTAATGGCACCATTTACTGTAAAGTTTTCCAGATGTAACCAAGTCATATTTGGGGCCATAACCTTGACAAGCATCAGAAAGAATGGAAAGCTTTTTTACAGTTCAGTGTTACAACATTTTTGTTTTTCACAAGCTGAGTAACAACTCAGATTGGTTTTAAAATTAAATGTGGTTAGAGCTGCATCATACTTGCACATTAGCAGCCAGACAAGATTTCTATGTCCTCTTTTCTCTAATTGCAGGTATTTATGAGCCGCCATTTCTTGTATTATTGTGGTGAACCTACTCTGGATGTGAAGATTGCCTTTTGTCAGGTGTGTGTTCCTTACAGGTAAAACAAGGTACAGTATATACTTGTACTTCATTTTTGCAATATTTGCTATAATAAGAGAAAAATAGAAGTGAGTTGCAGAAGCTTACTGCAAGTAACTGGCTATAAAAATGAGAATAAATACAAAAGAATAGAGAAATGCATCAGAAAAAATTACTTTTCTATTTGATCTCAAGTTTATTTTGTAGTTTATTCTTAATGATTTTTGATTTTGTTTTGCTAAAATATCTGTTAATATTCTGAGGGGGTTTTTAGTCAAAAATAAAGGCACAGTTTCCAAACAGAAAAATGAAAATTAAAACTATTTTATTTTAGTCTCTTTTTCTGAAACAGAGCCTTTTACATTGCAGTACTGTGACTATAATTTTCTGTTTACCTTTACAGGAAGTGAAGGAAGGATAATTAAAATTGTGATGTTTGTGTTGTATGCCACTGAATATCATGCACTATGCAGGTTCTAGGGGTCATGAGACTGCATTAAAGCCAATTCTGTATTTCTACATCCCCCTTCAAATTGTTCCATCCCAATGTGTGGAAGTTGACAAGGCTAAAACTCTAAATCTGTGATGTAAAGAAAAAGCTTATTGATTTATCCAGTTTTTGGTTCTCTTGGTTAAGTTAGTTAACATATATATATTATTCACAAATCTGTGTGCATAATTTTCCCTTGTGAATGAAAGATGACTTTTTTGTTCAGTTCTGAACAGTGTTTTGTGCTTGAACTCTGTCTCTTCATAGTTTTAAGGTCCTTCTGTGGGATGGGACAGGACATCAGTAATCTAACTGGAGAGATATTAGGGACATTCTTCACTTTTTGAGGCTGAAAACAGTTCTGCATTCTTAGAAATGAATTTATGATAAACACTATTTTTTTCCTCTTATGTTACATATGGAGTCCAAGTGAAGGTACAATTGTAAAAAAGAAAGAGCTACTACTTATATGTAAGCATTTAACACAAAACAGTGACAGGTGTTGGAAAGTTTGCTTTTATGCTTTTTAGCTTAGGAATACTAAATATTAATTCTGCTGAGAAGGTTGAATCTGGACTTAGGAATCATCAGCTCTAGGATGGATCTTGACTATTCAGTTTAATAATCTGCTTAACTGTCTTTTCTTTTTTATCTCCCATTCTTCATGTGCATGTGTTTAACTGGCTTAATTCTTCTGCTGGCAACTTTGTCAAATGTAGAATTTTTGTAATGTTTTGGCAGAGATCGCTTCCAAAAATAAATTTAAAAAAACCCTGCAAAAATTGGAAAAAGGGTTTTTTTCTCAGATTGTACGAGAAAATTGTTATTGATGAAAAATTGCTTTCGCCATGCAGAAGAGAGGTTTTTTGCATAGCTCTCCTGTTGACTTTCCTCTCCTTTTTACTTAGACCATTTTGGAGGCATTTTATCACTGAGTGAGATTAATTCCTATGCAATGGCTGCAGCAGGTACCCAATGGTGTCATCCAATAAATACATACAAAGAGATACTATCCTGACATTGTAGGAAACAAAATTGCATCCTTCAAGCACTTATCTCACCGATACCTTTTCAAGGTATTCAGATCTTCAGATCAATTCTCCTGAGGATAAAAAATGGTTTAAGCTTCATGTTAATTTATTCTCTCCGTGAAGGTAGGCCCTGGTCCAAATAGCAGCTAGAATTATGTGCAAGAACAGACACTAAATTAAGTGTCTGGTTGCATTAAGACCTGTCTCAGATGCTGTCCATCTGTATTGCTTAGGGTGGGATGGGGGTTATAGCTCTGTCCTTGGTTCAAACCTCCAGATCTTTATTTAGAGACTAGGAGCAGTGTCCAGGTAGTTATACTGTTTATTCCATTCTTATTCCTGCTTCTGTTTCAAATTTATGCCTCGCTGCAGACTTTCTACAAAGAATTTGTGCTGAAGTGCCTTTCATAAAGATCCAATATTGAAGAGTATTAGTACTGGGGGAGTATTTTTCTTGTAATATACTTTTTTGGCCTGAAAGGCATAGCTTTATGTGTTCTGAAGGAAAGTGACATATACATAATTACAAGCTCTTTCTCTTGACATAGACCTTATGTCACTGAGTGTACTAGTTTTGCACAATGAAATGCTTATTCAGCAGGAATAGAATTTTAAGGATTTCCAACTAAGGAAAAAATGAAAGGGGCTTCCTGAGAAACACTCAGTAGCGTAAGTAGGGTGAATATATACCTCTCCAACCCCTCACCCCACGTGCAGTATAAAAACACACAGGTCTGGAATTACTGGACATGGGTAACCAATTCATGTTCTGAAAAAAACATCTTTTTAAGGCTGAGGAAAAGGACATCTGCTTTTCTATCAGAATAGAAAAGTAGGACAGGAAAGCCTATAGAATTTCTTTAGACTTTTGTAAGGCTGGTATCACCAACAAGCTTTTATCTGTCGGACCCTACACATTTTTACTGCAGAACAAGGTAATGCAGAGTAGTGTATCATGAGTAGGACATTAAATTTTCTTCATCCATATTTTTCTCCATTTAGTCTTTCCGTGTCTTTTTTTTTAATCAATATCTAGACATGTATAGCCTGCGAGAATTTACATGTTCTCTAAACTGTAGCTATATAGGACACCTTTATTAAGAATACAATACTAAATGTAGTGTGTCTTATGATTATGCGTTCTATCCAATGGGAGATTAGTTGGTATTCATAAGCTATCAACAAGTGGTATATTAGATTTCTGTAAGTAAAATGATAGGGTCAAGAGCTGTCTCTTTCTAGCTAAAGGTGTGATTATTTAGCTCTATATAGTTTTTATTTATAAAAGGGAGAATCTTTTCATTAGATAATGTCTTCACATCAAATACTGTGATTATATAGTTCTACTGAGAAATCTACTTTCTCTCCTGTATGTTTGGCTATGTTTTTAATTTGAATCACTGATTTAGTTCCTCTCCATAAAGAAACCTCAGTCTCAAGGAACCTTTTCTTTCAGTGTTTCTTGATCAGTCCTTCCAACCTTCTTTGGTGTGATGACCAGGGCTGGATGGCACCCCTGTGTCAGCATTGAGCTCTTCAGGCATCAGGGGAATGAGGAATCATTTGAAGTAGTGTTTTCTTGTGCAGATACTCACAGGTTGCTCATCTGTTAGCAGTCTGGCCTAAAATGAAGGACAGACCTCTGGACACAGTGACTTCTGAGCAATACATGATACCACAGTTATAAATGAGCTATGAAAATTTGGTGCCTGTAAGAAGGAAAGAAGTAAAAGTACTTAGAGCTCAGTGAAACATGGAGTACAAGAGAAGAATAAGTAAATAGTGCTTTGCTTTGGGTTTTTGAGTGGGTACAATTGAAAAGGAGAAGGCAGAATTGCTGCTTTGTGTGTACTCAGAACTAGGTAAGAACTGGGTAAGCTGCTGGGTTTCTGGTATCTCACTTAGAAGAGGTTAAACAAGGACAGAGTGTTTAAGCAAATAAACAAAAATTTGCCACGACAAAAAAAAAAAACCTAACAAAAGAAATACCCAACCATCTTACAAATATTGTACTCCACTTAATAAGATATTTTAATATGATGTGTTAAAATAGAGTGGATAAAGCAAACGTAAAAAGATCGATCACTGATCAATCATGGTTAAGTTGTTTGCAGGGGTCAGTTGTTTACTTGAAAGGCTAAATGCATGAAGCCCCCTCTCTGGAGAGGCAAGGCAGAGAGAGATTAAAAGAAGGCCGAAAATTAGCTTTAAAATCCCATTCAAATCACATGAAAATAAGGAAAACTGGGTGGCTAATACAAGCCTCACAGGATTAGAATGAGGTGGAAGAATGGAGAACTGTGGTGTGCTGTGGCTGGTAAAACCAAAATCTGTAATATTACATCCAACCACACGCACACAAAATGAAACCCTGTGTAGGAGATTGGATCCCTGTTTATGGACTCTTGAATTCAGAGCCAGAATAAGTGAGAAGTCTGGCTTTATGGTGAAAAAAATAGATATAATTTCTGCCATAAATGTGTCATATACAGAATACACAATTAAAAGTAATGTAGTAGATCTTTCTATGCAAAGATACTCTCTATTTCCCAAGCGACAGCTTCTGTGGGCATTCAAATTCAAACAGCAAAACCTGTGACCATTAAATGCGAAGTGGAGGGCTCAGTAAATGCATGTTCATGCCAGACTTCTGGCACTTGGAACTTCAGTGAGAATTACAGCTGTACCAGTGGGAGGATAGCCATTAAATTCATGGTGCTGTTGACGTAGCAGATGCACCCAGGTGAGCCGGGCTTGCCTCTAGGCACATTTTTGGAGCTGGCAGGAAGACTGAAGGCTTTACCATACCTGTGAATTTCTGTCTGTACCACCTCAGCATTTGACTTTTAAGGTTAAATTGTAGCTTTAAGATGTTATCCTTTTGGATCCTGAGGGAACCAAATGCATCCACCTCTCAAAGGTGCTGTTGTCCATGTCAGTCTCTTTGTCTGAAGGGTGGAGATGTGAGGGCTGCTGGGGAGCCATCGTGACACCAGGCTCAGAACGTCCTCTCTGCTCCATCCTGCTCATCTCTGGGCTCTGTGCCAGCTGCAAATTGGGAGTCAACCTTTCTGTCTTCCATCTCATTCTTTTGCTCGCCTGCATTTACACATAAGTGGAGCCCTTTAATTGATTTCAGTAGCCTTGCACCACGGCACCCTTGGAAGGGTGTTCCTGCAGGGATTTCTGTGGGCAGACAGGGAAGGATGCAAACTTTACCAAGGTAAAGTTTCCCCTCTGCTGATGCTGCCAGTGGCCTCTGTGACAGCACTCGCTGTCTTGGACATGCAAAGGAGAGGAATTTGCCTTAAATTGCCACTAGCATGGTTTGCATTTATAAAAGCTGAAATGTATGAGATGCTGAGCTGCAAGAAATTGCCATATTTTAGGTTTACCAATAATAGAAGGAATAATATTTAGAAACAAAGATCTGTCAGTGAAATATACTAAGTATAGTTATTTTGTAGGAGAGATGTGGACAAATAAAATGGGATATCAGGAAGCAATTCACCTCATAATATAGAAAATAATATCATTTTATTTCTGTTGGGCTTTTTAGCTCTTTTGCTCTCTTTACTCTGACAGAAAGGAAAAGAATACAGTTTGTAGCTCTGTGTGAGGCAGTAAGTTATTTGAGTTTCACAGAATTTTTAAATACTTGTCCTTTGAAAGCAAAATATATGCTCGCTCTCTAAACAGTTAGTAATGCTGACAGTATCTTTTTCCTTCATCTCAGATGCTTGAGTCTTGACAGTTTATTTTCTTTTCTCTTTCTCACTTGTCAGGATACTAAGCAAACATCATTGCAAATGTGGATATGTGTTTAAGTGAGCTAACAAGGATAGTTAGGTTTTCAGGGATGAGTAACTTTCACTTCTCTTACTCTTAAATTTCTCAGTATGGAGGAAAGAGAATGGCATTAGGGAATATGTGTGTGTGTGTTAAAAGTTTTCAATTAGGTGCTGAAAGGAGAAAATAATGGTTCACACATTTTTGTATCTGTGAAATGAAAGCTAAATTCTTATCAGTGTTAAAGAAATGTAATTTCATTGCCCAAGTATTTATGGAAACTAAGAAAAAATGGCAGCTGAGAAACTTAGATGTGTTTTGTTTGAAGTTTCACACCTGCAATGTCTACTGCTATGCTGAGGCCTCAACATTGTAGCTCGCCCAAGTCCATTTGAAGTTCACCTGAGAATTTATTAACTCACTGGAATTCACTTTACTATATGGGACCTATACATTTTTTCTATGATATCCTAAGAAGCAAACCTGATTACCATGTGTATCTATAAACTTCCTTCCCCCACCTATTTTTAATGAAGTGCTGATTCCTAGTTTCTTATGATGCGGGTCTCAATCACATTTGGAAGGAGTTTATGGTTAGGTGCATGTACAGAAGGGTGTATACTGGAAATCCCTAGCCCTGGGTTCCTTTCTGATACCAAATAATCAAGGCTTTAACTTCAGCTGCCTGTACAGAACTCGTACGAATTGTGCAGTAAAACCTGAATCTGAAATAGCTTAGTGGTGTACATGGGGGCAGCTGGGGGAATATTAATATCTGTACCAACACCAAGGCTTCTGGAAGGGGTTTGAGTGAGCACTGAGGATGTAACAGGACAAGACCAGACTGTAATGTGCAGGCCTCTTTAAGATGAGATATGTGAGCTTGAAGATTTGGAGAAGAACTTTTTCACCAGGGTTTGAAACTAAAGCTAACATTGGTGTGCTCTATAAAGAGTATGAATTTCCTTACTAAAGGGAAAAGATTTTTTGCCTTAATTTTGGAGTGAAGCAAAACTGCCATTTCCTTGTCCTCGTTAGGAAGTGGCTGTTGAATCAACCAGAGATGGTTCTTGATTAGATGTCAGCTTGATTTGGGGATCTGATCAAATGCAATTAATCCAATAACGCTGTTAATTCATTGATTTAGGGATTCGATTTAAATTAGCATCACAACAAGGATAGTTACATCATTCTTCTCCTGGTTGTTATGAAAGTAAGCAATGCATTGCGTTTTAGAAGCCTTACTGTGCTTTTCTTTTGCTTATTTAGGCTTTGGTAAAAATTGGAAAATATAAAGTAGAGGTTTTTTGTGGTTCTTTAGCATTGTGGGTTTAAAGTGAGGAGGCAACTTAGTGGATGACCTAGAGGCTGTTTGGCCTGTCGACAAAGCTGAATTTTTTGTCACTCAGAGGAGGCATTCTGCTTGAAGTGAACTTCAAACTAAATCAGCCTGCCTTGAATTTTAGAAGTAATGATTGGTGTTTGTTTTCTATTAAAGACCTTATGGGGCGCAAATTTTTAGGTAGGGAGAAAGATACTAATCTAAAAAGAAAAAACGATTCCATGAAAAAAATCCATGAAAGGTTCCTTTACCTTTCCCTCTCACACACAGTTAGGAGCAGATTGTCACAGGCATGTCTGTGTTGTGCAGAGGAGAGCTGCTCATCAGGACATTTCTGTTTCCTTACCAGTTGTAGTCTTCTGGGTCCCACGACTTTAATTGCTGTTGAATGAAGCAATTGGATATGTTAATTACCTATGTAACTGAGGTACTACAGAGTGGTTCTTCTGAGCTGTTTTAATTGCTTTTTAAGACATTCCTGGATTTAAAATAACCAGCTGCTGGAAGTTCAGAAATCCCACTGTATGCAGCACGAGTTTCCCGAGGCTGGTAGTTCACACGGTTGGGCTAACTTAAAAGCAAGTGATTTCTATTCTAGACATAGAGTGATAAAATATGAGTTCCCGTGTAGCTCCACACCACACAAAGAGCTGTCAGGTAGCTTGGGAGTAAGGACACAAACAAGTTGTGGCAGGCCTGGCTCATCCAAGCTTTAACGCAGTCATCCAATTTGTTTTAAAAATTTGCTCTGTCTGTACTCCCAGAGGAGCTGGCTGTGAGTCAGGCTCGCACAGGAATACAATTTTTATGCTGACACTTTGTATATAAACAGTGGTTTCAGAGTAATGGGTGTTAATGCTGAATGTGCCCTGCATTGTTCTGATAATGACATCAGAAAAAAGCACTCTCCAAATGTGTTTATCTAGCCAGAGGGAGCTGTGAAATTCCTGTCAATCAGGAGCATGTTATTAAAAAAACCAAAAAACCTCTCAATTCCAGGCCTGGTATGAATACCTGAGCTGAATAGCCAAATTTATGCATCTCTCTTCACTGAATGGAAGACGTTTTATTAAACATCTGTTAAACGTTTCATTAAACATTTATTAAAATGTTTCAAAGTCTCTATATGAGGTGTTTAGGATGATGCTGTCCAGTGCCAAAGGGCCTTCCAGTCAGATAATGGACAGAAAAATAATAATAATTTTTCAAAGGCAAACCTTAAAATCCAAGTTCTCTGCAAGGTCAGTAATCTGTTTTTAATGGCCAGATTTTTGGAACACTGGAACGATGTCCTTTGTAATTGAAAGAATAATATAATCAAAATCAACATTCCTTTTTTCCCAGCTCCATAAAATTTCAACTTAGTAGTCCATAAACACATAATACAGATGATCATTCAGATCTTTTTTGGGGAAAGAAATTTATAACAAAGCACAGAAGAAAATTTGGAAGCTGTGTTTGGGAGCACTGAAAAAAATGCATAGACAGAGGCATAGCTGGTTTTTGCTTTTCCCTATAGAAGGCATTTGGGCCTTCCATAACTGAACTGTCAAGTCTTTTAGGGCAGATCTGTTTTAATATGTTGAGCTTTTGCATCCTGTGCTCAGCTTCATGTAGTACAGAATCCTAAATTACCAGCATTTAATTCTTATTTTTAATATCTCAAATTACTATAAATTTCCTCTGTAGTCCATAGGGAGCTGAGCTCAGCAGTAGTGATAAAGTGGTTATAATGTAACTTGCTGCATAGTAATTTTGCAAATTTGAGGGAGGACTTTATTAGTTTTGTAAAAATTATCAGTTTTTAATTTTACAATTTTGGGGAGGAACACTGCTGTGCAGTGCTAGCTACAGTGCAAGCACAAACTTGGTTTTGTGTCATGAAAACTGGCGTTTGCTTAGTACTAATGCATTTGATTGCATTGAGCAACTTGCCCTCCTATACTTAGGAACCCAGAACTCTTGAAGACCTCCAGAGCTACTGAATAATACTTCTGAATAATTCTGAATAATACTTCTCCATGACACTGAGCTGGTTTGGGTCACAGTTTGTCTCATAAACTGCTCTGTTTCTTTTGCAATTCCTGTTGAAAGGGTCTCAAGGCCTTTATTACGTGCTCAGGGATTGTTTTAGCCCTCATGGGAATACGCTTGCTCTGTCTGATCAATGATGAAGAGCCTGATTCCTGTGTCTCTTGTCCCACTTCCACACTGATGAAAATCATCTTATTTTAAATTTATTGCAGTACAAACGAGAGCAGAATCAGCACGAACACACGAAGCA
This sequence comes from Vireo altiloquus, assembly GCA_013396875.1. NCBI lineage: Eukaryota > Metazoa > Chordata > Aves > Passeriformes > Vireonidae > Vireo > Vireo altiloquus. The sequence goes on from VZRF01007799.1 coordinate 56,233, forward strand.
GCAGTGATGGCAGGCAGAGACCAATAGTTGGCAGTGACTGTGACACAAACATCAGCTAGAGAATTCTGTAGTTTTCTTTAATGAGTGCCTTTTTATGGTGACTTCTTGCATGAAAGAAGGTCTGATAGAGTCTTCATGAAAATGAGCCATAAATGACAAGAAATTATATTGAAAAATTAGGCTGACAGTGCTTTATCAGTATTCTTATGCTTTATCAGTCTTGGTTTCTCTGTTTTTACCAATCTGTCTCTCCTTCCCTTCTTCTGTACAACAGGGATTTGGGAAACAAGTGGATGTGTCATATATTGCCAAACATTACAACATGAGCAAAAGCAAAGTTGACAACCAGTTCTACAGCGTGGAAGTAGGTGACTCGACCTTCACAGTTCTCAAACGCTACCAGAACTTGAAACCTATTGGCTCTGGGGCTCAGGGAATAGTTTGGTGAGTATCAGCAGTTTCTCTTATGATGCCATGAAACAGAATTGGCATTTTGCATTTCTTCACAGTTTGCCAGCCACAGCCGTTGTCTAAAATTGCAAAAATAGCAGTCAGGCAACAAACATCCTGAGGCAGGAGGAGCCCAGTGGTTTGCTAATAAATTCCCTGGCTGGTGAGAGTGATAGCACTGAGTTTGCTTCTCCACACGGCAAAATGGGACTAGCAGGAAAGCAGGAGAGAGATCTTATCATAATTGACAACTGTGTCGCTGTTTCCAGAGGCAGTGCAAATAATATCCCAAGTAAACCCTGTAATTTCAGTCTTTGTACAGTAAAAGTCACTGAGAGCAATGCAGAAACTTGTCACATCCCATAGCATTCTCAAGTACTCGGGGTGGAAGCCTTTTGAAGCGAGGTAACTGCTAATGTTTCCTTTATTTCTTAGGAGTGATGTTTCAGTGATGTGAATGATGTGAACAAAAGACTAATTCAGTAGCTCTCCTAAACACTGCAATTCAAAATGAGGATATTCAAAAGTTGTGAAATCTTGGTTAGCTTTTGCCTCTGCATTTTTAGACATGACTTTTAAGTTTCTGTGGCAGACATTTGTTAATTATGTCTAATTATGAGGCACTGGGGTAACTAAAACAATCTTTTATCTATAACTTGTTGTAACTTATATATTACTTATTTATAGCTTCACCCTGCAAACACTATTCTTTATGAAAGTGTGGGCTGTTTGCTCACTGTACATCACACTGACATCTGTGAGAAACCATCTGTCACCTCTGACACTGGGTTTTTTTTTCAGAATTTGATGTAATGTATGTTTCTTTACAGGTGGAGGTAGTAGTAAGGTTCCTTTAATCCAATGAAAAACCGTTTTCCATGGATTGTTGGCCTTGGCACCATACCTGACAGTGTAACAACACTGACAGCACATCTTAGGTCTCAGTCCATCACTTCCAGTGTTTAGCATACTTTGAGACCATGCAAGTCCAAAGATTGAGTTAAATGTACCACATGCCATATCTTAAACAGAAAAGACCTAAAGGTTGCTTTAAAATCAGCTTTTGGAATGAAGCATATTTTAGGTTGAATACTAGTGAAATTAATTTTGCACTATTTTTTAAATTCCACATAAAACAAAGATGGTTTTTCTTCCTCCTCACTATCCTCTATTTGTTCCAGAGGAAAATCAGTTTTTGTTGAACCTCTCTGCAACTGAATTGCTGTAATGATCAATTTGCAAGCAGCAAAACCCAGAGAAGTTAAGCTAAATAAAATCAAAAACACCCTGTGAATTTTCCTTTCATACTAAGAGTTGACAGCAAAAATTAGAAATTTCTTAGGAAAGAAAATCAAATAAGAAAACAAGCAAGTTCAAGTGAAAGTTAACACAAAACCCCTGATATGATGAGTAGCATGGAGATGCCATATATGGCTTTTTGATGATACAGATATAGAAGTATTACATAATAGATGGGGAAGATAATGAGCATGTTTTTCTTAGTTTGTGTTACATAGTAAACTCCCTCCCTGCTGTGAGGCATAGTTTACCAGAAATACAATAAGCCATCCATCAGCAAAGGATGAAGAATCAATGGTGAAGTGATTAATTAATGAAAAAAATTGGGTTCCTAGGCAAAGCCACAAAACACTGAAATCTTTCTCATTCAGTTCTATAAAGAGGTTTCAAGAAAAACGGGAGAATGTCAGTGGAAAACAATTTATGTCATGGAACAGAAGCAGGTACGGGAAGCAGGGAATGTGGTTATGAATGAAGCAGGGACTTGATTTCACTTGATTGTGTTGAAAATTACATCAAAGAAAAAATTATTTTCTTGATATGGAAGAATTAAAGATATTAAGGTCTTCAGGGTATGATAATTTAGTAAATTACGTAAAAAAGAGAAAACCATATGGTGTGATGGTTATAATTGTGCCCATGTGAAATAATTATTAACTGAGTGAGGAAATGGTATTTGCTATAGACCTAGTACATACAGTATCTTGGAAATTAATCTTTGGGCTCTTTCAAAGGGTTTTGTGTTAACTATGTTCACAAAATTATTTTATCAGCCAAAAGAAGAAAATAAAGCAAGCTGCTTGGAATCTCTTGAGCAGGGAAGCTCCTCTTCACCCTGCAAACACTATTCTTTATGAAAGTGTGGGCTGTTTGCTCACTGTACATCACACTGACATCTGTGAGAAAGCCTATAAAGGGTGTGTTTGCATACCATTATCATGTTGTTATTACAAGTATGATGACGATGGGGCATCGCTGAAACAGAGCTTGGAGTTTATTAGACCAAGCTGTAGTTGTAAAAACTGCACAGCCTTTATCCCCACTAGCTAATCTTTGAGTCTGTGATAGAAACAGAAAACAGTTTTCTGAGTTTATTTAGATGTGTGCCACTTCAGCTGCTGAGAGAAGAAGTAGCTGATACCCCTCTGCTATGTCAGAAGGGAATTGACACCTACCTTATTTTGGAAGGGGCTGAGAGAAAGGGGCAGGTCACTTTCAGCTTGGGTTTGTGCGTGGTGGATGATGGTGGATGGAGAGGAATTCTCATGTTCCATAAAATCAACAGAAATATGCTGATGTTGGAGTGGGTGTTTCTTTATGCTTTAGATGAATGCTTTTTGCCTACAAGCAAGGTAATTGATCTGTAGGTTTTCTGCTGTGGTTTGCAAGCTATCTTTTTTATGTTGCCTGTGATATTTTTGATACTGTCTGTGATGTCTAGAAAAATGGTGTTGTACAGAAATATTTCAAAAGCAATTTGAAGGGTCTCTGGCAGTTTTTGAATTTATGATAGAAACAAGAGTGAACTCCAGGTTTCCAAGGGAAGACATCACTTGCAGGCTTGAGGACAAAAGTAATTAAAATCTTAGCAGTATCTTATGAAGACATTTGGCCTGGTTTATGACCCCATAGTGCCCATACCTCTGTGCATTATCAGGAGAAAATATTAGTTTTGAAAACAAAGTTGTCTGATGATGCCTTTCACCTGAAATCCTTTATCTTGGTCTTTTCTTAAAAGTGAGCACAAGCTTTCGTGCTGCATGATGTTGAGATGTGGTCTAATGATGTGTCAGCTGGACTGGGGGGGTTGGCTGGGAAGTGCTTTATTCTGTCTCGTTGATGCAGGAAATTTCTGTGTGAGTAATGTTTGAGTAGAGGATATGGCAGCAGGAATTATGCTTTTATGAGAGCTTTTCAGTGAATGCATTATAAATTTAGAAAGTCACCTTATCTGCAGATATAGAAAAGACTGTAAATATATTCTTGAAGTAGTAAATTGGGAAATGTGTTGCAGATTTTTTTCTTTGAATTAGTGGTTTGATGATATTTTTGAATCTGAACATAAAGCAGATAACAGAGTCTTATAGTGTTCCCTGTAACAAGTAGAGCCAGCAAGACAATAAATATCTTGATATGTTGCCTAATATTACCATAGGTTGTCTTTTGCTGATTTAATTGTAATTTGGTGGTTGAATCTTGAAGAGTGCAGAGTTCTTTCAGATCAGCCTGTGGTGATGGTGATGCTTGTTGTAGCTTATAGATCTGCTGATTCTTTCCCTAAAGTAATCGCAAAACCAGAGAACCACTTAGGTTGGAAAAGAGTCTTAGGATCATGGTGTCCAACCATTCCCCCAGAACTGCCAGATCCATCAGTAAACCATGTCCCCAAGTGCCACATCTGCACATCTTTTCCAATACCTCCAGGGATGGTGACTCAACCACTTCCCAGAGTGTTCAAAGGCTGGAGGAGAAATGTGACAGGTAGATGCAAAAGCACTTGGGCTCATTTGTACCATGATTATCCTCCAGTTCTGGTTTTGTGCAGCACCATCAACTCCTGGGCTGGGTATAAAGATTTCAAGTGATATTGCAATGGGAATAATGGTAAAAGCCATAAAAAAGAGGAGTTGATGCTTCTGACCATAATCAATTCCAAACTTATACTTTTGCTGTAGTGCAATGGAAGAACCACAGACAATAGAGGTTATATCAGTGTCTTACAGCTAATACACAATTTTATTTGTATTGTTTAGCTAGATACTGATGTATTCAAGTTCTTGAGACATGAATATATTTCTTCATTGTGGTCCTGCTGACCCAGTAATACTGTTTTGATTTCTTTGTGTCGCTGAATAGAAATACTGTATTGCTTGACAGAGATCAACATTTGTGCAGGTATAAACTGACGTAGTTCCATTGAAGTTCAGGGGTGTTCTCTTTGTGGGATTAATCACTAATTTTCCTCAGAAGAGGAGAACAAAGCATACGTGCCATTCAGAGGCAAAATGGGGTGAACCATGTACTTGGATATGCCTAGAATTTCAGTGATCTTGAAGGGAGTGGCAGCATTAATTTTGTCAGCCCCAGTCTCTCCTATGAATCAGAACTGAGCATATGTTTTGAGTTTGGTTAATTTTTATTCCAGTTGCACAGTTGCACCTTGCAGGCTTTTTGTGCTTAACATTCTGTTGGCTGGCACTGCAAACTGATCCCGTTCTGTTTTAGATTGTTCAAATTGTGTCCATTAGTTCAGCCAGTGTTCTCTTCCTCACGCTGTTGTCTGCTTCGCTCATGTGCTTTGACGTCCTGCTCCCAAGGAGGTTTTTGAAGACAACCTTTAGAGTGGTTTACAAGTGTGTTCTGCAAGAACAATGTAGGAAATAGCTGTCACTTTGCACTGGGAACTTTGGTACTGCTAGTGAAATATGCATGTCAGTATCAACAAATTCTCCCATGTTTCCCAGTGCTAATATCATCCCATACAATGGCAACACATGGCCATTTTTAATTTTTTTTATTCTAGGAAGAAGTAGTACAAACTATTTCCAGATGGGCTTTTTGGGGGGTTTTTTGTTGGGTTGGTTTTTTTACATTTTGGGAAATTCTTGTTGAAATATCAGAAGTTAAGCTACAGCAAGCTTCAAATCTCATTCATTTGTACATTGCAGGATTTTTCCCGAGCTCCCAGTTTGCACTTACATGGTGGTATTCTTTGGATTTTCTAGTATGTCGTTGCTCTGAGACACCAAAAACTGTATTTGGTTGCCCATTGATCTGGTGTACATCTGAAACGGCACATTCTGCTTCGTGGTTCTGGTATCTCTATGTCTCAATTCTTGAGAAAGATAGCAAATTTGCCAATTGTATTTGAAATCTTGTTCACCAGCATGTGAATTTTAAGGTGCTGAGAGACTCCCAACGGGTGCAGCAAAGGCTGAGTCTCTGTTCTTGACCTCCAGAATATTGAGTGGAGGTGCTAATTTGAGTTGGACAGATCTGTGTTTCTTAAGCTGATGTTATTAGAGTTTGCATATTAACACATATCCAGACACAGTTTGCTTGCATATGGAGTGAGAGGAAGAGCCCACGTCTTGTAGTGCTCTTGCAGCAAAGAACTGAGCTTGGATATGGAAGGAACTGCTCTTAGGATCATCATCATAAGGTCTGAAAAATAGGACAGATGGATTGTCTTGGAGTCATTGTTTGCTTTGATTCTTGCAGCTTCTTCTATCTACTACTACTATCTATAAGTGAGAAGGAAGCAAAAATAAAAGGGATGTATCCAGTGGCAGTACATGAAGGCAACTGAGGCAGGATGAAGACCCATTTTTATGTGACAGGGGAACCTGAGATGTAATGTTTGTGCAAGAATTATTATTGTATTGGGTTCTTTTTAAAGTCTGACATGTAGATATCGTACAAAAAATATTTCCCAATTTCTTTCTTTTTTTTTTTTTTTTGTAATGTCCTTCTTCTACCTGACTGCAGAGATTCCTGGTAGGCAGGAAGTCACCACGTATTTCATGTTTTTCTTCTTTTGTTTCATTTCCCTTTCCTTGTACAGAGGAATCTAAAATTTAAAATGGAATGGTAATCACAAATGGTATGTACTAAAATATGCCACAGTATTCTTTCCTAGCACAGAAATCATGTCCTCTGTCTCTAAAATACACTGCCTATATTTCTATGTCCTTTTTTGATTCCTTTCTCCTTAAAGAACCTGTATGGTTTCCATGACTACAGCAGTTAAGCAGGCAAAATCTATTCCATATTTATACTCTGCAAGTTTATGGGGGGAAAAAAATAAATAAGTTCGTGAGGAAACCATCTCTGTGCAATCTGGTTTTGTGAACCCTGACAGCAACGCTCCCTTTACCTGGTCACGAATTTAGTACAGTGAAGGCACGGTCAGGCTCATTTGAGAGTGTCGGCATCCAGGGTTTTCAGCTGGATTGATACAACTCTTACACGTAGAGAAGGTTTGTTCATAGCTGCAGCCGGATCTGTGATCCCCTTGGAGCCATGAAAAAATGTATCAGCTGTTTGGAAATTCTGTGTCTGCAGGGAAGTAACTGTTGATTGTGTAACTTAAGCTCTTTCTGTGTTGGTTGATTAGAAACTCCATTTAATTTACACTTTTTCTATCAGACAGTGACATTTTATGACCCTTTTTACCGAGGTCAGGTACTTTTGTTCCTACATTTCCTTTTTGAAGCTTCAAAAGTTTTCTTCTGGGTCACTGACAGACCTCCCCCTTTTCTCACATTTCTGCTGGGTCACTACTGCAATGCAACTTATTGGACAGATTTCTTCAAGGCTCTCGTTGCTCCTCCTGGAATTAGAGTTTGCAGTTCAGTTTGCAATTCAGGGTTGGAATTAACCACTGTCAGTGCATTGCAGCTGTTCCTTAACAGACTTCATGCTTATCCTTTTATGTCACTCACCTGAAATCCTGACCCCACTAAAATGACCACTGTTGCATCAGCATCGTTGATCACCATGTTCTTCTCATGAGACAGATTGCACGAAACCCTTCTGTTCCCTCTTAGGACCAAGGGATTTCTCCTGTGATAGGGCAATTCAAAACCCTAAGATTTTACATTTTGTTCCTGTTGAAAAAAGACACTTGGCTTGTTATGCAGCCGGTAAACCATTCTGTTTCTGTCTGCTTAGAATAGCCTTGTGGAGATTGCAGAGTTAGTTTGGAGAAACTAGAATTTGAGTAGCTTTTTAGGGTTACAATTTTTACTTTTTTTCTCCCATGATTATCACATTGCAATTGAAGGCTTGCTAACAGTACACTTTTATTCCATGGTTGATTTTTGGTTTTTAATCATTTGAGAAGTGCAGTAAGAAACGTTGTGAAATAGTGTTTCTTATTCACCCAAGTGACAACTTTTGTTCTGTTTGTCAGGCAAGCCAGAAAGTCTTTTAAATTATGACTGTGAGGGGGTTATAGTAAGATAGTACCTGGTTTCTATTCCAGTTGGTAGATCCAAAAAGTTGCAGGTTTATCATGTGACTGACAGTTTGAAAGTGGTAAGTACTCAGCTTGTGCCAGGTGCACAGACTCTGCCTCCATGCCACTATTTCCCATGTCTTGTAAGTTGCTGTTGAACAAGGAAACTGGATTTTTTTGGCTGTGCTGCTTAACAAACTTGAAAACTGTCCAAAGTTTATATTCCATGCCAAGTTCAGAGCAGTGAATGTGAGATCTCTTTGTCAAATTCAGTGTCTTATACCCATTCTCCAGATGTTGGGCAAACATCATCTTAATATGGTTTACCTGCAAATCACACTTAAGCTTATTTTGCCCATGTGTTTTCTGCCACTGAATATTGATAGGCATTGCCACCTCTGGTCCATTTTTCAGCTTTTTACCTTGCTCTGGCTTTGGTAAATACTTGAGCATAGGAAGAGTGAGTAGTGTAGGATACTTTGGAAACCACGAGATTGTCATCTCTTACATGTGTCACGTGTAAGAGAAAGCATATTGGTCTAGAGCCCTTTTAAAGCAGAATGGAAAAGAAACTTGGCTCCTTTCACTGCCCAGGTTGAATTTCCTAGGCTAGCAGCTAACAAAAGCTACTGGCAGCTAGCAGACTGTGTAGTGAGTTGGTGGCAAGAGACATGCAGGACCAAAAAGTACTGATTTTACAGCTCTGTTCAGAAAAGCATGAAACAGCCGAGCAGCTTTCAGAGCCAAGTATGAAGAATTAGCAGAGCACATGCAGATGAGAAGTGTGTAAACCTGCTTCATACTCAGCATCCTCATGAATATTTTAATCTCCTGGCAAACAAAACTAGCGCCCATTGAGTGGTGTGCCAGGCGATGTGTGAACTGTATTGCTGTTTCCACCTCACCTTTCTCACTGTATCCCTGTGTCCCTGTGCTGTCTTTGTGAGTGAGAATGACTATGGGGAGAGTTTTATCTTGCATCAGTATACACAACCAATAGGTAGGTTACAAAATGGTTCTTGTTAGGGCATCACCAGCTCATGAAATTAGAAAGATAACTAACTTTTATTGTAAATAAGTTTGCTAAAAATAAGTGTTCCATCCTTCTGTTATCCCTACAGCTTTTTTACATTGTCTTATATATGATGGCTCAAACACCTTCCTTCAGACCCTCCCATCTGAAATTTTGGCACATAAGAGCTCTGTCAGCATGACTGAATTCTGAAATAGATTTCACAAACAACTTTTTAGATCTATCTGTCCTTAGAATTATGAATGAAATCTGCTTCCCTGTTTATCTTTGCTGTAAAGGGCTGCTTGGCTTTAACATTTTAGCAATGACTGTGGTAGTTGAAAAAGAATGAGCAATGCAGATTCAAAATTGAATTGTTATGGATATGACAATGACACTGTTTAATCCTTTATGGATGGCAATAAAGGGACTGGATGAATTGTGAGCTTGGACTTTGTGTTTGCATGCAAGCAGGTAAGCTATTGAGCCAGGTAGTAGATGCCCCTACTAGAGAGAAGAAGGCTGAGGTACTCAAATTTTTCCCTCAGTCTTCAGGGGCAACCTCTCTTCCCACACCTCTCCAGCAGAGGCACAGCAGGATGGGGACTGGGGGAGCAAAGTCCCTCCCACTGTAAGCAGAGATCAGATTCGTGGCCACCAAGGAACCTGAATACACTTCAGTCTCTGGCACCTGATGAGAGGCATCCCAGAGCGCTGAGGGAATTGGCTGATGTAGCTGCCAAACCACTCTCCATGGTATTTGAAAAGCCATGGCAGTCAGGTGAAGTCCCAGGTGACTGGAAAAAGGGAAACTTTGTACCCACCTTAAACAGGGCAGAAATGAGGACCCTGGGAACTACTGAGCTGTCGGCCTCACTTCTGAACCTGGGAAAATCATGGAACAGATCCTCCTGGAAGCTGTGCTGGAGGACAGGGAGGTGATTCAGGACAGCCAGCACGTCCTGAAAGGCAAGTCCTGCCTGACCAACAGAGTGGCCTTCTGTGATAGAGAGCCTCCATCTGTGGACAAGGGAAGCATTTCACATGTCATTTCTCTGGACTTCTGTAAAGCCTTTGAATCAGTTCCCCATAGCATCCTTCTTTCTAAAATGGCAAGAGAGAGATTTGAGAGGAGGACACTTGCATCTAGAGGGTCGAGCTTAGAGTCCTGATGGACATCAGTGATAAGTGGTGCCCCTCAGGGGTCCATACTGGGACCAGGGTTATTAAATATCTTCATTAATGACACACAAAGAGATCTAGTGCACCCTCAGCAAATTTTCAGGTTTATGAGGTTTAACAAGACCAAGAGGAAGATGCTGCACCTGGGTTGGGGCAACCCCAAGATCAACACAGGCTGGGGGAATGAACAGGTCAGAGCAGCCCTGCCCAGGACCTGGAGGGGCTGGTGGGTGAGAGGTTGGACATGACCCAGCCATGTGCCCTCACAGCCCAGAGAGCCAAACGTGTCCTGGGCTGCATCCAGAGCAGTGTGGGCAGCAGGGAGAGGGAGGGATTCTGCCCCTCTGCTCTGCTCTGGTGACACCAGCTGTCCTTCCTGATAAAAAACTGAAATGTAAAACTAGAGCCACACATTTTGAACTTTTTTCTTAAAATTCTCCAGTTTCAATGGCACACCTTTGAAGCTTAAACACTACAGAATTCGCTATTAATCTTGACAGCAATGCTGAATTTTAATTCAAGGACTGGGATGATAATCCCAGACAATTCAGGCAGTTCAGTCCTTCTCATGCTACTTCATTCCAACACAGGATAATTGATCACATTTCTGTGCAGTGCAGGAAGGGATGTTTTGAGCCCAATCAGTAATCTCTGCAGTGATGAGGAAGCTCACAGAAAACCTTGGCAACTGATTTATTTATTCTGTGAAACTAGAATCTGGTGATAGAAAAGAAATGGTAACTTGTGTTGCAGCTGTGGAGGCAGCTTGATTATACTTTATTTAGCTGTTTCCAGTGGCTTGCAAGAAGCTGTGATCTGATGGAAACACACCCAAAAAATGCTGGAATCATAACCGGCAACAGGAAAAGTGCAGCAGTTGTCCATTATGAAGCTGTATTGGTCTTCTTTAGCATCAGCTCTGAATATTGTCTCAATTTCTCTGCATTTTGAGGGGAAATAGAGCTGATCCAGAGTACACAGTTGCCATTCCTGACAACAAGTCTGCAACTCTTCAGTACACTCATATTGTATTTTCTTTGGATTTTCAGCACAAAGGGTTAATTCCAAACCTAATAAGGACATTTAAAGGCTTTTTGTTACCGTGGCCTTAGGCTTGTACTGCTTGGGGCAAACTTTCTGCACACTGATGCATGTATGGAATTCTTTCCATTTACGTAATTTTCATGGAAAACATTCACTATATTTAAATTTACTTTCTGGAGAGAAATTTTTGCTCTAAAAATAATTTTTTTTCTGTTTTTAATGTAATTGTTGAAGAAAGGAATATGCACTGTCTTTAGAAACTCAGATGTTGTATGTCAAGAGCAGAAAAAAAAGTTAAGAAAGTCTAATTTAATTCTAAAATTTGGACCGATAGGGCAATGTAAGGAGCAAATAAACCAAACCCATCAAAAAAGCCCTACCAGAGTACACTTAGAAGAGTTTGCTTAAAGCAAAATAACATTTTCACTCTTTTTTGTTAGAGTACTTGGCTGAAAGGGGACCATAAGTAGGGAGGAGGTAAAGCCCTTTAAATATTTTATGGTTAAAGCTTCATAAACCACTTTTACAGAATTTTGCTTGATACAGGAAAAAGATTTGGCTCCTGTCATTCCTAAAAATGGCTTCTTCAGAAACTGCAATAGTGATAGTTATCTGAAACCAAGGGCTTTGAAGACAGAGAAATTGCTGTGGAAAATATTTATATATGCATCCATCTACGCTTTTCTTTTTATCTATCTCTGCATATGTATTTAGATGTGTATCTGAGCATTTCTACAGAAGTTGTTCTGCTGAATATATTGGTGGTTGAGGATGAGCCGTCATTAGCATTCTTGTTCAATGTCATTTTCAGGGTTACCAGTTCTCTCCACTGATGGAGATCTCACCCCTAAATAACCACGCTGTTTCAACTACACATATCAATGCTTTGTTTAACAGGATCAGTTACAACTTACTTCCCCCTTGCTGTGCTGAGATGAAGGAAATAAGGCAAAATGCAAATGTCAATGACAAAATTAGGTTAGCTAGAAAGATCAAGTATTGCAGATCTAAATAGCAGTGATTTGTAATAAAGAGAATTGTGGCTGGAGTCTTTCTGGAGGAAGGCAAAGATGGCCAAAGTTTGTCTCTTTAGAAAGTAGGTGTAGTAGTAAGTAACTTTTTTGAAAAATGTTACTGCTAAATTAACATGTCACGATATGCATATGTAGTAATAGGGAAGGGGAGTGTTTGGTGGCCTTTGGATTTCTGCAACATTCAGTGAAGAGACTTCCTCAATATGATGAGCTGTTTGCTGAGATTGCCCAGAGTCTCCATTTCACAGCCTGCCCTGGAATCCCTTCCTCTTGTGGGCTTCTGATCTGTCATCTGAGAGATAATAATAGAACTTCATGAAGTAGTGGCTTGAGATAGGGTAAGCACCTCAAAAAGGATGTGTGGGCCCCATTCAATGAACCTTGGCACTAAAGATTACCAAAAATTGTCGTTTATCATCCTAAGAACCCATCTCCAAGGGTCAACTTTAAAAAAATAGACATTTTCTGTGGGTATGACAGTCTGTTCTGGGATAGATTATAATGGAATTGATAAATGTTAAGTTCCACTGTTGATAAAAAGATGGGAGGAATAATTTTAAGTATTCACTTGGTAAGTGTCTATTGAGATAGAAACTTGAACATGAAACTAGAATGCTTTCCTTTGCTTTTTGAAACAGGTCTAAAAGTGAATGCCTGGTCCTTCAAGTGCATGGCAACAGAGCATTGCTTATTGATCATTGCTGTCTGAGCTCACACAGAATATTAGTGGTAAATGACGGCCTGGGTTTGTGTAAATCTGACTAGGGGGAGTTTCATTTTTTTTCCTGCCAAAGTCAGCAAAGAGCCTCATTAAATAGCTGTAATTACATATATCTCTTGGTAGTCATGAATTTATGTTCGCTAAAAATTTTTTTATCTGTGCTAAATAGGTTTGTTTCAAATTATTTACAGTTTTAAAAGACATTTTTAACACTGACATTTACCATGTCAAACTAACTGTAAAGAGGATTTATAGGGAAAGAGTTTATTTACTACCTTTTCTGTCTGTACAACTGCCAGAGACATGGTAGTAAACTTTGAGGATTTTTCTGAGCTCATGTTGCAGTAAAGCTATCATTTTATTACAGGACCAGGGGTAATTTAGAGTCTCTGCTATAAAATCAGAAAGCTGTATAAATTAAAAAATAAATTTGCAGTTGAGCAGGAGGTGTTATGATAGAGTTTCCAGAGAAACTCTTCTAGATGCAAGTCCAGTCTCTTATTTGAGAGCTGGAGTGAATTTCACACTCAGCCTTTTCATCACAGTTTGCAGACTCTCATCAGTCTCTCTCTCTTATTCCTGATCCCTGGAGCCACATGTTTAGACAGCCACTCTTCTACCAGTGTTTAACATTGGTGTGAAGAAGGCTTGTCATCAATACTAACCTTGGTGTTCCAAGGTAAGGATTTTGTGTAGCAAGCAACAGAGAGAAGACCTACATCTGGTATCTGTAATTTCATTGTAGTGAAGTGCAGAGTTGGCTGGCTGTAAACAAAAGCTTCTCTCTAGTGGGCACAGAAAAAAACCATCAGGGCTATGAATTTACCCAGTGCAATTAATTCACGTGTTGACTTCTTCGAGTAGTTGGACATCTTCCATTTGATAGAAGACCATGATAGAATTGCAGTCAAGATCCTTGCATCTCAAAGTAAATATCTTTCTACAAAGGATTACTTTAGTTCATCCATAGTATGCACAGGACTGGTAATTGATCATAAAAGCCAAGTGTTTAAGAAACCTTTGGTTTTTGATTTTAGATTGGTGCTTTTATCTGTTGCTTTGACCGAGAGAGAAAATTCAGAAAAGCAAACAGGAATCAGAAACTGAGGAAAATGTTTGCCCTGACAAATTTTTGGTGCTTTGTAACTCCTAGTCAGTAATTTTACAATGTATCTAATGAGATTAAAATATGACAAAAGATTATTAAAATGATTCACTGTACTCTTACATAGCTCGGATGTGTCTTATGTAGAGTTTTCATCCTGAAAGAAGTTGGGTGATAAGTAATATGGATTAGCAGAGAGATTTGTCTGCTGAAGTATATTTGCAGCATATGTCCATGAACAATCGGGACAAAATATTTAACTGTTGAAAGTTCCTGTTTTTTTAAGTCCCTGGACTTTGCATTTTATTTGTTCAATGCTTTTTAAATGGAACTAAGGGGTATTTATTTGTGGCCTTTATAAAGCTCTGTTGTGGCTGAACTGAATCAGAATGAGAGACATGATTCTGCCCGTTGCCACAGGAGCTTTGCTTTCTGCTACATACTGTTAGGCTGTAAATCACACATCATGTTTCTCCTAACACAAGGTTTAGTTGAGTGAAATTCCGTGGCCAGAGGGCAATCAAGTCAGGCTGGATCTTTGGTAGCCTTGTCAGCTAAGCTGCTGCTTGTATGGTTTAACTGGTGGGTGCAGTATCTTTGTTTATGCATGTGGCTAGCAGGGTATTAGCTGGGTCATGAAAGTTAAATGCCTTATTCATGAATAGAATAAAGAATCATTACCAAGAGACAGAATGGATGATGTTGGAGAGCACCTGGTCCAACTCACCTGTTCAAAGCAGAGTCAACTAGAGTAGATTGCCCAGGGCCACTGGAAGAGTCTGGCTCTACCTTCTTCACTCCTCCCGGCAGATACTTAAGAACATTGATAATATCCACCCTAAGCTTTCTCCAGGATAAACAACTCCAGTTTACTCAGCTGCTCCCTGTATGACAGATGTTCCAGTCCCCAATAATCTTCATGGCTTATCAGTGGAATTTCTCCAGTCTTTATCTTTCTCATACTGGGGAGCCTGGAGTGCAGCCCAGAATTCCGGATGTGGCCATGGAAGGATCACTTCCGTAGACCCACTTTAAAGAGTCTTCCTAAATGAATCCTAGAACTAATCTTTGCAAAACTCCTTGTCACCTTTAGCAAACAATTATTCTTATTTGTGGGATGCATTTGGCGTGTTATTTATGCCTATGTAGTATAAATTAAATATTTCTGATTGTTCTCTTCTTCTTTGGCAGACAAACATTGCCAACATTTTCTTACCTATTTTGAACAGCTGTACATTTCTGTTGGCTTTGTGACTAAGCTTCTGATGCTTGCATGCTTTCTGCTCAACTTGATTAGAGCCTGTCACTGAATGTCTGCAGTAAGCAAGAGGTAATGAGAAAAAAATTTGCAGGACTCTGAATATTTACTTTATGCTTAAGAAAGCAATTTTTAGAACAATGAGCAGTTTGGTTGGTTTATCTCATGGGAAATACACTGTTGCTTTTCATGGACTAGCAGAAAACTTGTGTCATGCCTTTCCTCATTCTTGATAAAAGGAAAAATCAGGAAGAGGGTCTGAGGATGCTGTCCAATTGGAAATGTTTCTAGGACTTAGTGTGCTTTGTGGAATTTAGAACTCAGAATTTATGTATTTAGATTTGAAGCACCAAAATAAGTGTTTCAAATACACAGGAGGTAACATTTATAAAAATAGCTGAAGATTGTGAAAAACATTTAAAAGTTAAAGGAGCATTTTAGAACCCCAGCTTTAAAAGTTCACTTTGCAAAAAATAATGTATTTCTTAATTTTCGAAAGTTGTAACTGTGCATATGTAACAATTTTTTTTTGTTATCAGGAATTGGTAAAAACACCTTGTGAAATGGTTCTATTTCTAGGTATGTTATTGGAATTGGATGATATGGTCTCAAAGAATGACTAAATAACTTGATTTCATTAGAAATATCATAAGGAAAACACAAACTTCATTTTGGATAAGTGGGCAATTGTTCACTGAGCCGCATGGTGAAGATGTTCGTAGTTGTGACAGAGAAAAAGCAAAAGCCTTTTCTGCTGTAGCCATGCACAGAGTTGCTTTGTGAAATAATTTCCATCTCATCCAGTTTTTATTACACTTTTATCTGAAGTTACTTCATTTTTTCCCCCACCCCTGAAAATAAGTGTTAATTTCCAATGGAATTGGAGTTCAGAAGTAGTGGTGCATGCTGTCTTTTGCCAGTGTGGTGCTACATGTTTCCTTTTGATCTCTTACTTTTTTATTTACTAGAAACTCTCCTTTTGACCCAGTATTTTTCTCAGTGGAAAAAACGGAAATGGTAGACCTGAGGTTCAGGAATTTGCCATGAGATGTTCTGGATACCCTCTAAGATGCATAACCCCTGTGTTTGTCTTTGCTGCAGTGCTGCATATGATGCCGTCCTCGACAGAAACGTGGCCATTAAGAAGCTCAGCAGACCATTTCAGAACCAAACTCATGCCAAGAGAGCTTACAGGGAGCTGGTCCTCATGAAGTGCGTGAATCATAAAAATGTAAGTTTTCAGCAGGAGAAATGGGATATGCATTGCTTTGCTGGAAAGGAAATTGTTCTGTTGGGTTCTTCCTTTAAAACAGAAGAAATTAGCAGTAAATTATGCTCAAGGGCTACAGCCTGTCTGGTACTACATGCCCACAGGAGAGACTGAGGGTATTCCACATGCTTATTTCAAGTCTGTGCCAAACAATCCTCTGTTATTCCAGGGCTGTATGTTAATTTTAACCATTATCTGTTAGAACTTTTTGACTGACACTGTATAAAAGTGGGTTGTATTTTTTTGTAGTGAAATATGTAGGATTGCTACACTGCATTGTAAAGGGATGTCCCAGGGATTTAATTTTCCTCCACTTCCTCGATTTCTTGCTGCCATATCTCTGTGCCCATTTCATTAGGAGTGCATTTTTCAATTTGCAGTGCTTACCTTTCCCTCAGATCTTGCAATGACTCTTTCTCCTCATGCAAAGAACAAATGAGCTTGAAAATATGATGTAAGGTGAGATTTTACACTTGTTCTCAATTACAAATTCACATGGAAAGAGAAGGGACTCACCCTAAAATGGCAAATGGCAGGACTTGACACTACAGTGTCCTCTGCCTCACTTCTGGGCAGTGATTTATCCTTACATTCCCACTGTGTTGATCAGGACTGTTCCTGTCTCTTCCCTGTTGACTTGATGGAAGCCACCCTCAGCCAGACCAATGCATGGGATGTGAAAATGCAGGAATGAGCGAGGAGTTTTTTAATGGACTGGAAAGAGCAGAGGGCAGCAGGAGCAGCCCAAATTTTAAATACATAATTTTAAACATGGTGCATGAGAGCTGCTAACAACACCACATGGGTTGGGTCAGAGCTGTGTGTACAGAGAAGTGCAAAGGAAGGAGAGGATTGTAAAGATGCCTTTGCGGAGGTAAGTTTCAGTCAGACTATGTGGAGTAGAGAGAAAGAATGTTGAACAAGTTCTGTTAGAAAACCTAAAGAGGTGATGGAGGTGGGAAGAGAGACTTTCGGATGTTGCCTTCATGGCAGCAGTGCTGATGTTTTCTACCTCTGTTTCCTGCACAGAGGGACAACAGGGGAAATCCAGATCTGTGAGGTCACATCGTTTCCTCTGTTCTGTTTCACACATTTTTACCAGTGTCTTTCAACAGCCCAGCGTGTTTAAAATAAAACAAACAAAAATGCAAACCAAACAAGAGAAAGGAAAAAATGAGTTGCAGTATGCAAGATGCCTTTGCTCAGGATGTCTCTGTTTCAAAGAACTTCCACTGAAAAGTTGGACCTCTTATGATGGAGTTTGTCGGCAACATGTGCGTGTATGTGCCTTCAAAGGAATTGAAGCCATGTCAGAGATAAGGAAAGACTACTATTTCATAAGATGGTCCTTAATTGTTTGTCCCCCAAATTAGCATTCCTCATAAATATGAAAATTGTGGCTGTAGCACAAAGGCAGTTATGCTAGATTGAGCTGAAGTTGGTCTTTGAGCCTGTAACTCCAAAACTGAGAGGAGTGTCTCATCCTCAGCACTTTGCTCTGTGACTGTTTATCCTTCTTTCAGATGATTTCAAGTGCACCTAGAAGAAATCTGAGAGATGTGTGGTATTTTATTTTGAATATTGCCTATTTTTTACTGATCCATAAAGTGAGGTGTGTTAATGTAAATAGAGCAGTGAAAAAACAGTTTATCCTTTAATACACTTCAGAACCGGTTCAACTGATTGTGTATATCACTTATCTTTATTCTTTTGTCTTACTTTGCTTTTCAGATTATCAGTTTATTAAATGTCTTCACACCACAGAAATCTCTGGAGGAGTTCCAGGATGTGTAAGTAACAGGGGCGGTAGTTAAGCTAAAGCTTTAGGGATGTGTGGGGCATTATGGTGCACCCTGCTTGCAATAACTCAGCAAAATACAAAGGTTATAATATAACCCCATCTATAAAAGACTGCATGAATCTAATGGGCAGGAAAATACTCTGAATTCCCATATTGAGAGCTTTTTTGACAATTTAAGGTGAAAAATACCAGGTTTCATATTTGTTGTGAAATGACCTTTGACTGTGTAGCTATTTGTCTGGGGAGCTAGGAGTGGGTGTAGAAGGCAACCAACATCTCTGTTGGAACCTTGCCCTGTTGCACAACCACTACTGTGCCTACTACGAGCTGCTGTGAATGAAATTTTAAGTATTCTGTGTTTTATATAGTTGTTTCTCATTTTATCTTCCTATCTCTCCCTTATTCTGTATACATTACACGGAAATGTGTTCCTATTCTGTAGTCTGGTTACCAGAAGTAACCAAATAATTGTAATGAGAATTTTGTGAAGTCATTCAATCTTAGGAGGATTTTTGGAGGCATTTTGCATGGTGATATGTATTTTACCCCCTCAGACCCCTCTGTTTCTCTCAGATTCCTATGTGTACTGTGGTAGCCATCCTTGCAATGGTAAAAGGCAGAGCAGTTAGTTATTTGGTGGTTGTGAGTCTTTTGGGTTTTGTACATTTCTGTTGTGCTGCCTGATTGCCCATATAGGGTATAGCCTCTGTCATGGGAATGCACCAAGAAAGGGCAAATAATCTACCAGTTTTCCTGGGATGCTAACAGAATGGTGTCTCTGCAGTGAGGTACAAACACCACCATGGCACTGTGGTTAGCAGGCCCTGTCTCCAGCTGTGTTACTCCCACTCATCAGGAATAAAGCAAATTTTGAAGCAAGAGAAAGCATTGTTACTTATTTGAGATGATGCTATAATTTGTCTTCAACACAAAAAACCAAGCCCGTGGCTTTGCTTTTCCATTCAGCTACCTGGTAATGGAGTTAATGGATGCCAACCTGTGCCAGGTCATTCAGATGGAGCTAGACCATGAACGAATGTCTTACCTACTGTACCAAATGCTCTGTGGAATCAAGCATCTTCACTCTGCAGGAATTATTCACAGGGTAAGGGGCCTTTGGTTTTAAACTTAAGGCAGCATATAAAATGATCACAAAGACTTTAAATGCCACTTGACTCTTATGTACTGTGGATCAAAGCCCTGTCCCCCAGCTCAATGAATATAAACATGAGAGCCACAGTCAGTCAGGGGATATGGGATTGGCATTTGCTATCATTTATACATATGCTGAAACAAATGGGAAGGTTCCATGTTAAATGCATCCTCTCATTTTGCTTTCCCACATCAGTACTGTGCCTGGTAAGGATGTGGTACGTGGCTGTGGATGTGTGATAGTTGGTAGCAGAGGGGATCAGTCCATGCCACTGTGAGGAGGGAATTCTCAATGGATTCAAAATACCCTGAGTTAACTTCTTTGTTCAAAAGTGCTTTTACTAATTTGGGATTTCCACATTAAAAAAAAAAAAAATCAAAAAAAGTTTCCCTAAAGAAAAGAGAGGCTGATAAAATGGGTTACAAAGTTGATGTTGTTCTGCAAAGGTGTCCTTTCTTGGCATGTCATGTGTTTAGCAGAGGGTGACAGATTTGGCTTCCAGATAGTCATCCAGCAAAGGATGGGTTGAATTGCTATAAATGAAGCTTATCTCCACATGTACCTTTGGAATGTCTTTATCAGGCTCACAGCATTAAAAGAAAATAATCTAATCGAAACAGTACTCTGATACTAATCCTCATTTCTTGATCTGCTAAATGCAATTAATTTAACACCAGTAGGCTCCTGTTATCCAGGTAAAGCCCCACAGTATGCCGAGGTAGAACAACTTCCAGAACAGTTTTCTAGAGAAACAATAGCAAGGTCTTCCTATATATTTCCAAGTATTTCTGATAGTAACTGGGTCAGAAGAGTGAAAGAGTATTTCAAGGTTGACCTGAAGTATCAGCCTGCTTTATAAAGGACAGTCACATGTTTTTTTCGCTCTCTTTTCCAGGATTTAAAACCAAGTAATATTGTAGTAAAATCTGACTGCACGCTGAAGATTCTGGATTTTGGACTGGCCAGGACTGCAGGCACTAGCTTCATGATGACCCCATATGTGGTGACACGTTACTACAGAGCGCCAGAGGTCATCCTGGGCATGGGCTACAAGGAGAACGGTAGGGCTGCAGTGTCACTGCACCGGGTGGCCTCAAGGGCAAGGTCTGCTTCCACCATTGCATGGGAGACCCAAAGGAGGGACAGGAAACGTAATGGGAATGATGGGAAATGATGCCTGAACTAGAGCAGTTCCTCTCTGTTGTGAGCTGCAGCTGAGGAATATATTTGGGATGCACCGCTGGTGAATTTATCAGGGATTGCAGAGTAGTAAGAAACCTGTTCTGAGTTATGGTTGATGTTAACAGCTACAGTAAGATCTTCCTGACCAAAGTATCTTTAGCTTCTGTGGCTGTGAAACAGTGTGGGAACCCCTGGAATTGGTGAATGAGTAATGTGTTCTAAATTTGAGTCTGAGTCTCTGAATTGCTTGAGGGAACAAGAAGTACAAGCTGAAATAGCCAAACCTAGCCCTTGCAGAATTTCCCTAAATCCAGAGCTAGATCTGAATTTCAGGAATTAATTCCTTCTTCATCATAAATTTGACAAAAGTCACAGGTTTTGCAGACAGGTTTCATGTTGTCAAGATCTGGGTATAAATTTTGTGGTTTGAGTTTGGGTTTTTTTAATGGAAAGCAGAAATTCAGAGAAGAGGAAAAATCAGAAACTAGAACAAAAATGAAACAAAACGTATAATATGTATGTAATTTCCCTGAAAGTAAATAGGATATTGCTCTGAGAGAGATCTTGGTTCTTGGAAAGATTGTAAAAAGCAGGCAGAGGTGCTTGCTATAGAGGAGCAGGTAAGGAAGAACTCAAATTTTGCAGAAGATGAAGGGTAAACTTTTTAAGTTGTTCTCGTTTTGTAACAAAACAGAGATTTGCATCTGAGTGCCAGGCAGACCAGGCAGGAAAGGAGGGACTATCTTATGACTCAGATTCTGCTCTCAAAGGTACCACTTGTCTGTTTGACAAGGAGACTTTTCAATGGCAAACACAGCAAATGTCAAGACTAGGAATTTGTTAAAAGGTGTCCTACTTGATTTTTGTTGAGGTAGTTAGCTAACCTGCAGGAGAACTTTTACTAACAGCCAACTGCATCCTGTAAAGGGCAGTGAAACTTATTTTGGAAGCCAATTCCATGACTTCAGCACTACTAAAAGTGTAATCACACAACCTCTTCTGAAATTAGCAATTCCCTGTTCGAATTATTTGTAATGTTTATGAATTAAAAGTATAAATTTTAATACAAAAGTCTAAAAAGTGAGAATTGTTAAGCAGAGTCTAAACATAGAGAATGATTTCTGAAAAAAGGAATAATAGTCCTTAAAGTAATTTGTTTGAGATTTTTGCTAAGTGACATCAGAAATTTTTACTAGCACACTTTAGATAGTTCCTTAGTCCATATCCAGAGTTTCTTCTTTCTTGTCAAATTAATTATTTTGTTGGTTTTTTTCCCCTCCAGACATTAAGTAGATGATCACCATTATTGTTGTTATTGTCTGTGAAAGGACAGAGGGAGCATTTGCTTTTTATGTGACTAAAACTACACCAAGAAAAAGTTAGACACACTTTTGTGATGAAGTACACAGCTGGGAAAGTTCTAATGTTTGCCACATCCAAGGGTCCTAATCAAATACCCATTGAAGTTAACAGAGAGGTTTCCTTTGACTTCCCTCGGCAATGAATCTGGCTTGAGATGAACGATCCTGTCTTACTTGGACAAAGCCAAATTAAAGAGAGGAAGAAAACATAATATTTGAAAACGAAGCTCAGCTGTCAGAGGAGCTGCTCTGCTTGGAGGCTCCCAAGGAAGTCAATGGAAAGGGTTGTTCTTTGCTTCCTGCTCTGGCCTATGCTGCCACATTACTGGAGCTCCCCTACTTTTTCCCCCTCTGACTACGTACACTGCCTGTACAAGGACTGTTCACTGCTTTCATTTTCTTTCTGCACTTGGTTGGCTAAAGATGCATAATTATCACCAGTTTGCTGCACTTCTATGGAAGGTCCCAAAACTGTCACTATGAAGAAAACTCTGCCACTGCCTCAGGCATGCTTTTGCTGTCCCATGCCCCTGACACCTGTACCCTCCTTTTCCCAAATGGAACATTTCACCTTTATTTTGTTTTACCAAGAAATGAGTTGTTTGTTTGTTTCTTTGGTTTGTTTTGGATTGCTTTGAAGGTTAAGAAAGGGAAAGAAAAAGAGGAGAAAACTGATTGTGTAGGTCAAACATGACCAGAAAGTGAGGATTTCAGGCTCAGAAACAACAGTATTTTAAAGCATTTCAAAGCAGTTTTTTCTTCTTCACGTGGAAGATAGGCTTGGTTTTGGTTTTTTTCTGTGCATACTGTGTCACTATCTATCCAGCCTTTTTGCTTGAAAGACTTAAAGGGCTAAAAAAACCCTATCCAAGTCAAAAAGTAGCTGTGCATATTGCATTTAAAAGCTGAAGGTAGGATTGGGAATAGGAAATGCTCTTAGTCTTGTTGATATTTGTCCTGTGGAGCTTTTGTTTTAGCATTTGTTTTGAGTACCTACACAGTACAAAACAGAGTCCACAAAACAGGTCACGCTCTCTGGATATGTAGGTACAGACAGCCATACCTAGATAGGTACCTGTAGATAGGACATAGGTACAGATCCTGAAAGAGGAGATTAAAATAACCCTTTAGGGTGGTATTTGTCCATATGACCTTTACTTGTGTGAGCAGTTCCATTTGGAACCTCTTGTCAGCTGTTACAGAAAGACTCAGTGCTGGAGGACAAAGCTTAGCAACTCTGAAAGTAGGATTTATTCCAGATTATCATTATCTGGTTTGTTTGGTTTGTTTTTTCCCTGAAAAAAAAAATAAAAGGAGTTGTTTTTTAACCATAAATTCAGTGTATACTATTGGTCTGTGCAGTTGTTACTTGATCTTTACTTGCTAGCTCTGGACCTTTACCCAAAATGTTGATATTAAACTTTTTCCACTGTTGTTACTAACTGCTGTTGAGCTGATTGACACAGCTTTTATTTATTTAGTTACTTTAGCTTTTGGTGAGACATGAAATAGAAACCCAACAAAACCACAAAACAAACTGTACTGTTTTGATCAACCTGCTCTTTTCCCCCTCCTTTAGGAATGAAATGTCGTAGTTAACTTTGCTTTTTTTTCCCTCCTTCTTCACTTCCCTGTCTCTGCTGTTCTAGTGGATATATGGTCTGTGGGATGCATTATGGGAGAAATGGTTCGCCACAAAATCCTCTTTCCAGGAAGGGACTGTATCCTTGTGCCATTTGCTGCAGCTTCACCTATTATTTGTTCCTCTCCTCCACCCCATCCCTTTTACCATAAAATGACTATACCAGGACTGTAAAGATAGAAGCAAAAAGTTGAATCCCAGAGGTATGGCTAAATGAAAATAGCACCCTACTGATATGCACAAAATTAAAAATGAAAAACAGATGCACAGAATTATTTCCTTCAATTAAGTTACTCTAAAACCTGTAGTCATTCCATTTTATATACTATTTATATCATGTCAATAATCAATATAGAAAACAAGCATTATGATGGCAAATTGGACAGCTTTATTTAGTATTCTTCAAAGGAAAAGTAAGAAAAAAAAAAAGTCCTAACTTGGCCCATGTCATTCCTGTAAATCTGTTTTTCTGCTTTTATGTTTTGGAAATATTGACTTCATAACATTTGTGGTGACATCATAATCTTTTGCTTGCTAATGCATCATGGTTTTGGATTCATCTTAATGCTGTATGGGCTCAGTATTGAGTCAATACAACATTTTTTTTTTCTTTAAAACAAAATGAAGAATTTGACTCACCCAGTTTAAGGCAACCGTTTATCTGCTGTGGTTTTCCAAATTGGCCTGAAATCAGATTCTCTTGATTTAAAAATGGACTTCCCTTTACTTGCATGAGGTCTGTGTCGTCAATTAAACTGTATTTCCCTCCCATCTTGTTCTTCTTGTCTTGGGTGATATTATTTTTACCCCTTCCAAGGCAGTGAAAGCAATGTCAGAAAATGAAAACAAAGGAGGTGTCTACTTAGCCTCCTGTCTATCACAGGCTAAGCCAGCCCGTGCTGGCTTGGAGATGTAAGTAGTGTGTATTTTGCCCATCAGAATAAAATGAGGCAACATAACATATCTTTACTTTCAGAAACAAAAAGGCATATTATTGTCAGCTAGTTGGCAGAAAGGCACCATGAAAATCTGGCATCAGCACCCACTGGCAGTTGGTGTGAAGAAAACCCCGCTTTCACAGAAACCGTGGAAGCAATTATTTTTTTGCTGACTCTTGAGTAATTCCTGTCATATTCGTCAGAGTTGGGTCCTGCCTGTCCAGTTTTCACAGCTCTGTCAGCCTTCTCTGAGAGCTGAGCTCTGCTTGGTGGCCTGGTGAAGACACAGTTCTATGTCACTAACGAGGCAAGGAGGGAACAGCAGGTACCTCCTGTTTGCTGAGGGGGAGAGAGCAGCCCTGCACTGCTTCCAGTGTTATAGGAAGAGGGACTGCAAAGTTATTGGATGCAAAACAAGGCAGGGAAGTAAAAATGGTGATTTTTATTATTGGTGGGTAGCTTTGAGATGCATAAAGGTGCTGAGCTATCCCTGCAGCATGAGGAGCAGGGATATTATCTGCACACCTACCCTCTGCTGTAACCTGGAAGTGCAAAGCAGCTCCCAGCATTCCCAAGACCTGTAATTCAGTGTGATAGTTGTGCTGTGTTTCAGTGATAGCACCACCTCAGAAACACCATTGTAACTCTTCCTCCAGACAATGCACTCTATCCCTCTTAAAAAAAACCAAACAACTCAAAGAAAAACTAAATTATCTATAATACACTTGAGGTTCAGCTGTAAATACTGAGGATATCTCCATTTAGTCTTTTCGGAGAGAAGTCTGAAATTTTTGTTGACAAGCAACAAGAATTCATGCAAAGAATGGTTTCAGGGTAAAAGCACAGTAGTGTAGTTAATGAGTTGGTCTCCTTTTGCAACAACAAATTAAGAGATAAGTACTTTTGCCCATGTCTAGAAAAAGAATTAATGCTATATAACTAAAACAATGTAGCTTTAAAAAAAATCATTCAAACATGAGAATTACTTTGTGTCTGTCTGGAGGTGAAAACAGTCTCATGTGACAGCCTCATATTCAGGAACAGCCATAAAACATTTTTAAAACACCTTTTAACTTTTCAATATCAGTTGAAAATAACAACTGAATATTTGAACAAATGCAGCAAACATTGTGTAAATTGTGGGATAGTCCTACTTTTTAAATCTTTGGAAATCCCATGCCCTGAAATAGAATGTGTGTGAGCCAGGTCACAATTACTACCATGATTTAATGGTGGATTTATTCAGGCGAGTGGGAAGTTAAAAAAAAAAAAAAAAAGAAAAGAAATTAAAAAAAAAAGAAACAAGAAAAAAAAAAGAAAAAGAAAAAAATATCTGTACATTCATTTCCAAGTCAGTACTCATTTGTTAACCAGTTTGACCCCATGAATGAGTTATCAGTGTTGGAAAGACTGGTTTGTGTATGGTTCCATATGATTTCCCACCCCTCCATGGCTGTTGATGAGCAGATCTAGTTTCCCTCTCAGGTGCAGGAAGAGCCGGAGAAGCATTTGTGCAGCTGCAGGTAAACTTTACAGAAGGACATTACATACTTTCCTTGGGCTACTTAAGGAAAACTCAGCAGAGTTTTCTAGCTGAAAGAGGCAAGTCTGTATAGAAATGAAAAAAATCAGTTATTTTTAATCATTCAGAAGACTGTCTACTGTGTGCACTTGCTATCAATATCGGCTTACTCATTTCTGGTCTGGAGTAGGAAAATTTGTGTGTGGCACAGTATACATCTAGAGAAAAAAAATCACACCTGCTGCCAAGTTTTACAGAAAGAAAATATTTTAAAAGTTAATCTCATTCCACTGAGCTACCATTGCACTCAGGTGCTGCTGGCATGAAATGAAATTTCATTTTTAAAATTTTCATGGAAATTAAAACACGGAGTGGATTAATTTCAGAACCTCTCATCTATGTAAATAAACTCTCTCTTAAGATGCTATGAGATATCTCTGGAATCTGGATAGACCACAGCTGGCTTTCAAACAAGTAAGAACAGCCTCCAGGGTCCTGGGGAGAACTGGGTAGAAATTACCTGGCAGGTACCCTCATTCCTTGTTATTCAGCTAAGGCAGATATTTTGAAATACTGTCAGGGAAACTTCCTTGTCAGAAATCAGACCCTCGCAAGAAATCCACTTTTCCGTGCATTTCTAGATGGATTTGCAGACCGAAATATTCCGGGCAAGTTTTGTAGTCCACTTCTGAGTTTCTTGCTCAGTTTTTCTTTGATGCTTATTCCACTTTTGTTAAATCAGAAAGAACTAAAAACTGCCCAAACTCTTCGATGCCATTGGAATTATGTTAGAAAACTCCAGGGCTTTGCCCAAAGCTGGTTGCGCTCAAGGTAATAACATCTTCAAAATCTCATAAGATTTCAATTTAAGGATTGGAAATGTGTTTGTTTTTTTGTTTTTTTGTTTTTTTTTTAAGAGAATGAAAAACTTAAAAAGAATGCTTTCAGGTGAGACAGATTTATCAAGATCTGAGCTGACAAGGCCTCAGTGATGTCCTACAGGAACACATGACTTAGTGGGGAAAATAGAGCAATCATTTTAATTCTGAAAAGAAGGAGGCATGTAGAGGATGGTACTATAGCAAGTTCATGTGTGAGTCCTTCAGCAGATCAAAAGGAAAACAGTGATTTAGCCATAGAAATATATTGAGGTAACAGCCAAGTGTCCTAAGTTTGGCTTGGCCTGAATTTCCACAGCAAATATGGAGAACAGAATTCCTTCTGCAAGTAGCTTAAAGTCTAAGACATTCAAAAGAGAAAATACTGTTAAAATAGCAAGAGAGAAAAATTCCAACTTCCTTCTATGTCATTATGAACATCCAGAAGGAATTGTGAGGAGAAGTCAGCATTAACAGATGCAGTTAATGTTTTCTGTCGCCAGATTTTCAAAAATTCCCTAGCCCACCAGCTGTCTTTGAAAGTGGTGGGTTTGAGATGTGCTCTCTGACATTTGGCAGAGAGCGTTCTCTTGCCTTAGCAAAAAGGTTTGCATCAAAAAAGTTTTTTAGGAAAACGTGCTGCCTTTCCACCACTCATTAGCAGAATTTATCTTTGCATTTGATCTGCATCGATTAGTGGGTGTAATTTTAGTGTTTTGCAGGCATATTTGGGGGTATTTTCTTAAACTACAGTTTAATAAAACTTCTGCTCTTTTATTCAGTGCAGTCTGTTGTTTTTCTTCTTCCAGGTAGTATTTTCTTAAGGCTGGTTTTGCCTTTAAAAAAAAAAAATCAAAACCAGCAAGTAGCATCAGGATTATTTATAAGATACTGTTAAGTGAGACTGGCCTGGCTTTCCAGTGGGATCTGCTCGTTTATCTTAGCCTGCTGCTCAAGTGTGTATTAGCTACGATGGCATTGATGCCTAAGTTTGGATTTTGTGGACCTGGATTATTCTTCCCTGGGTATTTGGTATTTGGTTTTGGACTCAGGATTTTTCTTAAAGCTTGCTTATATGAGATGAAATCTGTTTCAAAGAGACCTCAGAGCAGATGTGAGGATGATTTGCCTTTCTTCTCTTTATTTTTTAATTTAGATATGCATACTCCAACAGGTTAGAGTGTAATTTGCCCTTAGCATGAAACCCCCATGCTGTCTGTCATCTGTGGGGCTCTTGGAGTGAGTCCCAGGTGCTACGGTGAAGATGATCCATTGCTTGTTCCCCATCACTCACCTTAAAGATTTTCAGCACCCACTTCTACCTGATATGAATTTCAACCAAGGCGAGGTTTACTTGCCTTTTCTGGCACCTATGAAAATTGGATGGCCTCAAATGTTTTGGGTATTTTTTTCTGTGGTATTGGTCAGCTTTTTCTTGATGGAAGCTGTGCTAATTTGAGCTGAGATAGACTGGAACAGTTGAGTAGAGAATTTAGAACTTGTGGAGTGCCTTTTGTCAAAAGCATGCAGGTATTTGGATGGGATCAAAATAAAGAACTGGAACACATTCAAAATCACACGAAACTGAGTCGAGGGAGGTTTAGGTTGGATATCAGGAAAAGGTTTTTCACCTTGAGGGTGGTTGGGCACTGGAACAGGCTTCCCAGGGCAGTGGTCACAGCACCAACATGACAGAGTTCAAGGGGTGTTTGGACAAAGCTCTCAGGCACAAGGTGTGACTCCTAGTGTGTGCTGAGCAGAGCCAGGAGTTGGACTTGATGATCCTGATGGGTCCTTTCCAACTCAGCATCTTTGATTCTCTTCTGTGATTCCTGTTCCAGCTATGAAAACATACAACTATACTCAAATGATCTGCTAATCTGTTTATATTGCAGCAAGAGAGACTATGTGTGGGTTTCCTGCTGGAAGAGGTAATACAAGTGTACTTGAATACTCTTTGAGACCTGGGAAGAGATGCTTCAGAGTCAAAATGTAAAATAAGCTAAAAAGAGGACCTGAAGCTAGGAAATGCAGGACCTACAAAAATGCAGGACCTGGTCTGTTAGACACAGCATGGTGTGTTTCACATTACTTGGCAAGATTCTCTGTAGGTCTCTCTTACTGTGATGATTTTTTATGCAGCTTCATCCAATAGAAAATGGGAGAAAGGGGAGGATGTGAGTCATCCCTTGTGTCTCCACTCATTCTTGAGCTTGCTGCTCAGGATTTCCGTGGCCTTCTCAGTCATTTTTTAACAGCCATTTCTTAGCACTTGTTTGGCACTTCAACCTAAGAGCCAGGAGCCTGCTCCAGTGCAGGCTTCCCACTGGGTCACAGAAAGTTTAAAAAAGAGAGAAGTTCATAGGTTGTTTTGAAGCCTCACCTTTGTAAAATGGTGGCAACTCCCTTTTGGTTCCATAGAGCTTCTGTCAGGAGAGTGTTTGTATTCCACAGTGTTTGGCAGGGAGAAAATTAGAAGTCACTGAGGCAATTATTCAAACACTTAGGAACCTTATTACTATTATTGAGAAATACTGAGGTTTTCATAACGTCATGTGGAAAGTGGTGTTTCAAATTAGAAAGGGAAAACTCTCAGGAAATCTTAATGGATTGAGCTGATACCATGCTGAGCGAGCCCTTGTTCAAACATGTTGAAATCCAAGCATATAATAAATACAAGCACAAAAGGAAGGGTTTTGATATCTCAGCAAGGTCTCAGCAAGGAGATTGGAACGTCACAGAACTGGGAGTTTGCCATGACGTAGCCAGAATTGAGGGTGATAAGGGTTTGGTGGTCTGGGGAGTCTTTTAATACTTTTCAAGTGTTTGAGCCATCTCCACAATGGTCACTGGGAGTGCCACACATCACAGAGTGTGTGGCATTGGCCGGTCTGAAGTTTTTGTAGCTGTGGTATCTGGAGCATGTGGAAAAAAAACAGCTTTGCCCATGTATTACAGAGAATTACCACGAATTTTTATAAACCATGTCCTTTTTTTATTGCATAGAAATAACAGAAAAACCTGTAAAAACAAGGTACAACATCCAATACAGGCTACTGTGTTTTTCATTCTGAAAATCCAATTAAGGGCCTAGAAATGGTTCTTCAGAGCAGACACCAGTACAGATCTACAGGAGTACTCAAAAAAGAGATGGAGGTAAATAGAGGTCCTGCCCAGCGAGGTGTCTGTCCCATTTAGGAGAATTTGGAGAGAGAAGCTCTCTGTTCTGACAGGCGTACTCAGCTGCCTTGGCATTTTACTGGAGTTTGCACCTCAGCCATTGCCAAGCAGTGTTGAGTGCTAAATATTTTGGCCTGCAGTTACACAAGTAAAACTAGGTGTCATGATTTGCTTCATTAATATGTCTATCCTTATCTTCGTCAGTCAGTTTTGAGGACATGAACATCTCTTTTCAGCTTGCAGAGGGACAATTTCTGCATCATTAAAACAGCAGCTGCTACAAATGTGAATGTTTGGTGTTCCCACAAGTGCGCTGGGCAGAAAGTGTGAACCAGCCCAGGAGGCTGGAAAAGATATCAAAGGTCATTCAGCTGTGCCTGCATCTCTGGTCTCCAGAGTGTCCTTTGGCTTGCATTTGATGAATTTTTATTTGAACGTCACAATTTTCTTTGACTGACAGGCAGATCTTACTGAGTGTACCACTGAAGAGCTACCCGAGTGGGAGTTTGAGCCAGGGCAGTGACATGCCTGGCTCCTATAGGCTCCCTCTCTCTCAGGTGTTTTGTGAAGTCCCAGAGAACCTGCAGTTTTGCAGGAGGAGAGTGTAGAGTCACCAGAGACGAGCCTATGAAAGGTTTACTTGGGTCCTCTCCATGTAGAAACATCTTTCGGTAGTTCTACAAGTCCTGACCCTTGTGCATCTCTGCTGGAGGGAGTCTGAAATCCGGAAGGATGAGGAAGCACTCCTTTGGTCAGGAAGTACCTGTTTGGTGGGGAATCAGAACCAGGAGATGGCCCAGAGGAGATTTGCTGTATGGTTAAAATATTTTCTTTGTTCAGAAACCACTTGCATGTGGTTTCTGGTGAGCACTCGTGTCCTTGGCAAGTTTACTCATATCTTGAAGTACGTACACTTTCAAGAATGTGTTCCAGAGTGTGCAATAATCAGGTTTGTAGAGATTCTGAACAAATTAAAAATCCCATACTCTTAGTAATCCAGGACCTGGATAGTCCAATGGAGAGAGGGTTTCTTGTCAAAGACTACCAAAATCTCAACAGTTTAACTTCAGAGAGTCTTGAAAATTCATAGGTTGAATTCCTTAACACTGTTTCATGTGATCTTAAAACATCCAGGCAAATAGTTGCTAAACTGAAGCTTCACCTTGAATCATGCAGAGGTCACTAGAAGTTAGACTGTCCTTGATTAAATCTTAGGGATGTTCCATGTGTTGGTGTAGCATTGCCAGCATTTGTGAATTAATATCTTGCATTTGAATAAAAAGTCTTTTACCAGCTGTAAATTTTCAGTGCTTTGGAGCTGAATGAAGATGTTTAGAGATTATGGTGTCCCCATTTTTCTCTGATGCTTGTACAAGTGAAATTACTCAGGCTGCAACATCTGGATTGACGTTGGACTAAATGAAGCAGAGGATCAAGGCATAGATCTCTGCTCTGCACAAGACTCAGTGCCTTCACTGGGGCTTCTGACAGCTGCTGCTGTATGTGCTGAAATTCCTAACCTCCAACTAACTACTTCTAAACATGCAGCCAAATCCTGGTTCCACTTTGATTTATTTCTAATTGCCTCAGGAGGTGAAAAAGAGGCAGCAATAAAGAAGGCTCTTGGGACATTGATTATATTTAGGTGTTTATCTTTGCTCCTTTTGATTTGGAAATTTTCAAAGAGCTTCCTTCCCAAAACCTCAGGCATAGAGGGGAATAACCATCTCTGATTTTACACAGTTTGCAGTTTAGTAAGTCACTAGTTCAACTTGTGTGTGTGCCCTCTGGAGCACAGCATAGAGCAGTGATGTCAGGAGGCAGCCTCTGAAAATAAAAAGGAATTAGTAACAGACGAACAAACAACTGCTTGCTCTATCTTTTCCTGATATTTTGCATGCCATTTAGCTTGCAATGAAAGCAGCAATAATTTGCATCTCTAAGTCTGCATACTGCTTCCAAACAAGTAACCTTTTCTTTAGTTCTTTTGTTTTTGTTTATTGATTTATTTATTGTGTAGTGTTGAAGCTTTTCATATGCTAAATAAATTAACAGGGGGCCTTAGACCCAGGCATGTAAAGATTTCCACAGATAGAACATTTGCCTTCAAAGTCAAATGCACTTTAAACTATTGCTCAATATGAAATTGTAAGAGTAAATTTAACCGAGCAGCATGATGCTTTCATATTTTTCCCCAGTTTCTGGCCCTGAGACACCATTCTGTCCCTGTGCTTGCTTTCATGCCCTATGACCTATCATAGAGCAAGAACAGCAGAGGTAATGTGGTTACATGGAATCAGTATGGGGGAAAATGCCACCTTAATCATGTGCTGGATATAAGGAGTGTGATTTTCATCTTGTGCTCCAGTGTAAATTGTGGTGAGCTTTGTTTGACCCAGCTGAACTGCTCTTCCCTGTAGGGGAGGTAAATAGGCCCCTGTTTTTCTCTGAATTTCAGTGCAGAAGGTACAGCTTGTGCTTCTGTGTCTCAACTGGCCTATTTAGAAATCACCATTTCCTGTCATGGCAAATGGAAATCTTATGAGATTCTGAAGATCCCTGTGATGGACTGCTGGCTTCACTGAGATTCAGTGGAAGTCAGCCAACAGGCCCTAAAGCAAGCATTGCTGGAGTTGAATGATCTCAAAAATTCTATTCATAACCCTGAATAAGCGGTGGATATGTCTTCACAAGGACCCAAGTTCCTTTTCTGGCTTCTGGCAGTTCAGCTTGTGAAAATATGCATGGATCTCTGGTAGCTGGAATGATGAAGGAATAGCAATTTGCATATCCTTATTGAATACAGAGACCAGCATTCATTTACAAGACAAAGCAGCATAAACCTAGGTAATGAATACAAATGAAAACTTGAAAAAGACAAAACTAATTGGTAAATTTTAATTACAAAGTTGTATTATGACACAGTAGCCAGCCGCGGGTCTCAGTTGGGTTTCTGTATTTAATGGCATTGTCTTTCATCCACACTGGGGTAAAGGAAACTGCTGGAGTCTATTTTTCTCAGACCTGCTCTGTTGTAGTGAAACGTGTGTGCTCAGGCAGAAAAGCAGCCGCCGAGAGCTAGAGGCAGATCTGTGTCTGCAGGTGCTGTGCTATAGCATGATTGGATAAGTCTTCTCATTTATTTGTTGTTCTGTTCCTGTTTTCTTGTTTACCTTCATTTCATTTTTGTTTTCAGTTGACATGTGGTCAGTAGGGTGCATCATGGGAGAAATGATTAAAGGTGCTGTGTTGTTTCCTGGCACTGATCGTATCCTTCCTAGCAGCCTTTCTGGCCCCAGTAGGTACTTCCAACCCTTCCCCTTCCAGCCCCTTCCCACTAGACTAGTGCTGACACACCTCTGTTCTGTACCTAAAGAGCTGGGTTAAGTCCCACCGCAAAATCCCTGCAAACCAAAATGTCAACAAATCATTACTGCCTCTCAGCAAAAGCCTGAGGTGGAAACCGCAGTAAGTACAGCATGAGGAGATGGAAAACAACATCCTACATGGTTCATCAGAATCACTTTCTGCAGCCAGTGACCACAGTTTTGTTGTTATGAATGTCTCTTTATTAATTTGGTGGTGTGTGGGAGGGGTGTGTTTCATAAATGAGGGGGTTTTTTAAAGGTGGTAGCAGGGTAGGCACGAGTCACTGCTTACCTCAGGGTGAGGTGTAAGAGGTTCTGCGTTTCACATGCATTTCTGCATCTCTGATTAACTCAGACATGAAGAAACACTAATTTCTTATAGACTCCTAGAGTTGCTTATTCGCTTTGTTTGGTTGCTCTTCAAGTGGTATCAAAGTAGGAAATGGTTTCAGAGTGGGCACAGCTTCTTCCCAAGACTAAAATTATCACTTAGTGGTAGTTTAATGGCTCAGAAGTTTCTTGGGAAACTGTGGTAGTGGACTTAGGTCTGTCATCTTTAATTTGAGTACATGGAGCTCTTATGTGAAAGCAGAATATATTTTTGACATCAACAAAAAGTTATTTACAGATAAACCCACTAAATCAGTGGACAAGCAGACGAGGAATATGTTTCTTTTCCTTAGAGACCATTCTGCACTCAGGGCTGAGACAGCCATATTTCTTATTTTGTTCCATGCTTTATTAAAGCTTTGATATGCACTTTAGTATTTATCAGATTGTAGAACACTTTCTTGTGTATAACAGTAACTGAGATCACTACATGTGTAGTGTAACTTCAGTCTCTTACTGTCCATGGGATCATGAATATGAGGAAATGGACATGACCTGTGTACATATTTCCCTTCTGTTTCAAATTATGTACTTAGATGGCAGAGGAATTTCCAAGCATCATTAATTTTTTTGTAACTTTCTCGAGTATGAGTGCATA
Organism: Vireo altiloquus; assembly: GCA_013396875.1. Taxonomy (NCBI): domain Eukaryota; kingdom Metazoa; phylum Chordata; class Aves; order Passeriformes; family Vireonidae; genus Vireo; species Vireo altiloquus. The sequence goes on from VZRF01007799.1 coordinate 90,580, forward strand.
TACACTTGTGTGTGTGTATACACATACTTAGCAGTTCGCTTCACCACTTCTGAGCTCATTTCCATTTTAAAGGGTTCAGTTTTTTGATCAATATGTGGAAAAAGTATCATCTAAAGAGCATTAAAGAAATGAAAGTAGGTTATTATATCGTTAATATTTTCACAGCCTTGTCTAGTAAGAGTCTAATTTGTGTTTTGTCCAAAATGCTTGGTTAGCATACCCATGCTGAAATGGGTAATACACTTTCCTTGTGGCTTCTGGAGTACATCTCCTCTGCCTATGTGAAAGTAAACCTTTTCCCTTTGTGTGTTAATGGAAATCATTAACACCTCTTTGTGCTCCAGATTTGCACATTCTTCTCTTTCCTGTGAATGTGGACTGAGACATTTGAGTGTAGGGATGAACATCCCTCGGTGCTGGAGTCGGAACAGGTTTTATGTTCATAGACCTGCATTTTATAAGATGACATTTAAAGATATCCCCAAATAACTCCAAAAAGAATTGAGTATGTCTTACATAGCACTTCAAAAACTGGTTTCTTTGACACAGCTGCACGCTTGTTAAAAAGAACTTGCACAAAGCCGCTATAATTAAACCATTTTGTGCTGTCTATTACTGCAATAACTCCACAAAAATTGTCATTACCAGCTGCTGATTTGTTTGGGATTGGCCTGTAACTGAGTTCACGTTCTTCATTTTCATTTACGATACGTTGCTAAACTTGTAACACATTGTGTTTTCTGTGCTGCTCTTCTTTTCTTCTGCTGTTCCATGAGTGCCTATTCCATGGACAGGGAATGATGATGCTTTCTTTCAGGCTGCTCCTCAAAGCCACCTCTTCTCGAAGCCCACCCCCCACACCCCTTCCCTGCTGCTGAGCAGCCACTAGCAGGGGTTCACACTTCTGGCTCCCCTGCCCATCTGTGCAGCTGAAAACCAGTCAGGAAGTTGCAAGCCCCGACCCAGCCTACTGAGATTTGTGACCTCGTGGCATCCTCTGCCTTAAACCTGCACAGAAAATGCTTAGCATTGCTGTAAAAAAGATTATTACTCCAGAGAAGTGATGGAGTTGGGCAGCTGGATAATTCCGTCAGCAGGGACTATAAACCCTCAGAGCTCGAGGACAGCATACTTAAGGATGTATTTAAGTGCAGAAGCAAGAGTAATTAAACATCCGTTTCTTTAAAAAAGTTTCCTCTTTGACATAAAATGGGTTAAGCCTGGCAGTGTACCAAAATCTGCTATCAGCAATTTCTTCTTAACAGGCAGTGCTTCATTTCACATCCACACTGCGATTTGAAGACTACTTAATACTAATTTGTGTCAATTTTTATGCATAAATAACCATGAAAAGCAGTTTTGAAGCTGAAAGATTGAATATTCATGAGAAATGCACTATCAGTCATATATTTGGCTGCAAAATTTACTATTTGCTGTTTTCCAGTGGTTAAGGAGTGTATGTCATTTGATACTGCTACTATTTACACAACTAAGTAGTCCATTCAGCAGCAAAATTCAGAAGCAGAAAAAAATGCCTCTGAGTAAGTGCAGAGTGGAGTGCTCAGCTAGGCTGCAGCTCTGTTCCACTCCTGTAATCCATCTGAATTCACTGAAATCACTGGGGTGAAGCTGAGAACAGAACCCACCTCTATTCTCTTTTAAACTCCCAGTTGGGAAGAATAATTTGCAGTGTCCAAAATCCTCATGGTCTTCACTGAACCTTGAAATTTTACTGTCCTCTACCATTTTTGGTGCATGCATGTGATGCACTCAATTGTGTGCTGAAGCACACAATTAAAAAAACTAAAGCTTTTTCTTTGTTTCCTTTTTTTTTTTCCTTAGTTTCACATGAAACTTCATTTCAATGTTGACAGCAGTAGTTTCTCTGTCAAAAAAACCAATTAGCATGAGGCTTCCATGTAATTGTGCCTCGAGCAAGGAGAAAATGGTGACACGGTGCGTTGTGTTGCCTCAGGAGCAATGCGGCAAGCTGGCTGTGCCTGTGAGTCTGACTCTTGTTCCACGTGTTCTCCTCAAGGTTTGGTGAGGGAGACTCTTTTCTTGTTGCTGCATAAATGATCTGGAGGAGTGAAGAAGGTGCCCTAGTCCTCTGGTGAGCTGTGAAACTGGTAGTTACACTTTTTTTTTTTAACCGCTGCAGGCATTTTGGGCGGAAAAAAGATGAATGTGCCTTTAACATCCTGCAGTTGGGAAAGCTTAGGGAGACAAATATATATTCAGTAGAGATATGTGATGTCAGCTGCTCTTAGTATATGTCTGTTGAAGCTTATGCAGCCTTATTCTGCCTTATTCTACAACTGCAATCATGCCATGCATGTTCTAGGGATTGGGGTATAAGGGGATTGCCAGCTCTTGTGCTCTGTGGAAAGTGTCCTTAAGGATGTGCCAGCTCTGTTCTGCTCCCTTGTCCCTGAAGGCAGTTTCCCGGGGGGTCCTACTGAGTAACTCCTCAAACAACTGGAAGTTTGCTTTCCAAAAATTTCAGGGTCCTGACTTAGCTCTTCACCTGACCCATATCCCTCAGGACTGCAAACTCTACCAGTGTGTGATCACTGCAGTCCAGGCTGCCTTCAGTGGCTTTTACTGGTGTCTTGTCAGTGCTGGGTTAACAGCTGGACTCAGTGATCCTAAAGGTCTTTTCCAACTTAAGCAGTTCTATGATTCTGTGAAATTTCTCCCAGAAGTTGCTAGGCATCAGTCTTGCCAGAGCTCCTGAAATCTTCAGCCAGTGCCAGGTGCAGCAGCAGATGTGTTTGTAGAGGAAGTTCTCCAGCCATCAATATATTTGATAAGCTTTTACTTCAGCTGAGCTGCTGAAAAAATGCTGGGCAGAGCTTTAAAGCCGTATTGTGGAATTCAGAAGATGAACAGGGCCTTTTTGAGCTCAGGAAGGACAGCTAAATTGCAGAAGACAGCCAAGATCACTAAAGATTCTCTCAGAGTTAAAACTCAATCTCTCAGACCTTGTGTTGAAACTCAGGGCTCAGAAACTGAAGAACACGACCAGTATGAGATGAAGAAAATAGACTGAAATGCTGTAAGCCATCAGTACCCTTGAAGGACTTCTTTAAAAATCCACACTTCTGGCCATTTCATTTCAACAAAAACAAAACAATGTTTTTCAAGACTCATATTCTGAAACAGTAGTTTCACCTCTTGATAGATTCTTCAGGCGTAGAGTTAATTTGCTTGCAAACTTCACGTGGAATTGATCTGAACTGCTGGTGAAATGCAGAGCAGAAAAATTCAGGTAGTTTCTGAAATTACTTTTCAATATATATATATTTTGCCTAATAACTTTTAATATCCTGTCTAGGTTCCATAAACAAATGCAGCTATATTGACTCAGAATGATCTACAAAGTCCAGCAATATCTGTACACGAGTCATTATAGCACTGGCCATAATCTTTTTTTAAGTGATGGGTTTGTACTTTCTAGGATTAGTAGCAAAATTATCCTTGCAGGCATCGGAGAAGATCACAATAACTGCCCTAAGGCTCTCTCTGCTTTATGCAGAAGATGCAGGGACTGTTCTGACAACACAAGAGAAGAGGTTGTTGGAAACAGTTCCAGCAAACCTTCTAAGAACTGATTTTTTTGGTACCTTTTCTTTGTCAGGAAATCTGAACTGATGGAAAAAGGCACAGAGACTGTAGAAATTTTGCACAGAAATCTACTGTGGCCTTACCTGTTAAAACAAGACAGATTTAATGGTTACAACAGTAGGCAAAGCAGCATTTTGTGATTTTCAGGGTATTATTGGCAGTTAGAAATCATAAACTCCTTAGGAAAAGCAGCTTTGTGTATTTGCACAATAAATTAATTCTGCTTTAAATCCAAGATGAGAATTATACTCTGTTTAAAAAATAATATTTTGGTGTGGTTTTTCTGTGAGCATCCATGCTGAATGAGCAGTGGTTCCATGGAAACAGTGATGTTTGTGAAGAAACCAGCAAAAAAATGAGTGCCCAGGCTGTGAAAAACCACTCCCAGCACTATTAAATGGATGAAAGATTATCCACTGCCTATTTAATTATGTTCAGTACAGTAATGTAAATCTGTTAGGAACGTTTGTACTAAACACAAATTGTTTGAACTTTGACAGTGTGCTAATAGCTTATAATTTTATCTTGGAAAAACTTCCATCTGTATGTAAATATAAGGAAAATGAGGACACTTGCTCCTATCCAATAATGCAACTTCAGTTCATGCATTTTGACAAGTGCTCTATTGAGAATTTATTATATTTGCTCATGAAGATTTTTTTATTTCCCTTTTTATTTAGCCTTTTCTCTTAGCTGACTTCCCATCATTTGATTGATGTGTACAGATTTTGCTTCTTGGAAGTCAGAGGAAATGGAGAGATAGAATTGATGTAAAAGATTGGTAGAATAAGACTCAGATGAGGGTTGCTGGAGTTGACTCAGCTGATACAGACTGATAGATACATGAATATATAGAATGGTGTATGTTGTTGAATATTCTTGAACTACAAGGCCAAAATTGTTCTTTCTTTAAACACTGGGAAGTTGAATAACTGTTAACTGTTGTAAAAACTCATTCATGGCTGCAAAAGGAGCTTTTGAATAATCACATATGAAAACACAGAATGGTTCTGTTTTCTCCTGATTCGGGAACAGAAGCAACCCTACAGTTTCCAGGAACTTTTTTTCTATGTTTTGAGCTTGAGGAGTCTATTCTTGATTTCATATACAAGTTGTTGCAGGTACACCTGAGATAGAGAAGCAAACTGTGCCCGTATCAACTTCACTGACAGTAACAGCAGAAACACTTATTTTGGGATTGTATCACTGAGATCCTACTTCATATGCAGACCCCTAGGTGGCTTTTATGAACACTTGTAACATTTTTGTGTTGTAAAACCTGTGGGTGCCCTTCCCTGGCAGTGTTCAAGGCCAGGCTGGATGGGGCTCTGGGCAACCTGGTCCAGTGAAATCTGTCCCTGCCCATATCAGGGGACTTGGAACGAGATGATCTTTAAGGTCCCTTCCAGCCCAAACCATTCTATGATTTTATGGTTTGCTTGCTGCTGTGCAAGCACAGATGCCCAGCAACTGAATGAAATACCACCTAAAAGAAATAGTATTTGAAAATTTTAGTTATGGAGGTATAGATGTGCACCCAAAATGTTAATGGCATCTGCACAATGAACACTGCTGTCTCCTAACTCCTGAATGATCAATGGTAATCTTCTGAAGTAATTTATTTGTGCTACATGTTATTTTTGTTATCACCACACATTCTGTTATACCATATAAATAGCAATTACTATTCTGAATGTTGCACAGTATTTTCTGTTGCAGTTTAATTTTTACAAATGCCACATTCTTCTCAAAGTGTTCACCTTGGAACAGAAAATGCTTAATACTTACTGCCTTGTCAGATGGTAGCATTTTCAATTCCTTTTGTGTGGGTTTCTTTTTGTAAACTGTGTTGGCATCAGTATGTAAATTGTGGGACTCTGGAAAAAATATGAATGTGACACTGATGTCTCCCACAGTGAAGCTGGTTAGTGTGTTTTTAGCAGGTTTATTTTAAAAATAAAGATCCAATTGAAATTCTTTTTTTTTTTTTAAATTGACTATCAACTTTGCAGTTGTTGCCACAATTTAGTGTTGTGGAATGAACTGCAGAGCCATTCATAGTAATTTTTCTAAATTTGACAGGTTAGGAGCATCAAAAATTGCCTCAAGTGGAGCAGTTAGTTTTTGTTGGTGGAATATGCAGGCTTAAGTAGAAGACAATTAGGAAGGTGGTTCCCTCAAGATTTTTAGATTGACGTGAGATGGTCTTCCCCTGTCTGTCTGTCACAAAAAAAAAAGTCCTGTGTCTGTTTTGTTTTTGTTGTGCCTGCCTTAACAAAAGCAAGATTTAACATGTCCTAGTTTAGTTATCTCAGAGGCAGCACAATTTATCCAGAAAGAGCAAATCCTGCTCCTGTACAGCAGAGCTGGGGCAGGGATGCTGCTTGATAGGTGGAGCAAGTGCAGTCCAGTGTGCAGTCCCAGTGGGCAGGGAAGCATGGTTTGCTCCAGCACCACCACTGTCCTGCACAATTCCAAGACTTTTGATACAAACAGGCATTCTGGCAGAATTACTCGTGTTTCCCACATCGCAGTCCATAGATACTGCTTGAGGTGGATTTTAAGAAAAGGCTCCCTTTTTTTAGGTGAACAAACGTGGGTGATTAAGTTTATTTGTATCACAGTACAACTAAAACATCCTAAGGCAAACAGTAAGTCCTTCTGCAAATTCTTGTTGTTGAACTTAAAAATTTAATTCTTCGTTCAAAAGGAGAGTATGATTTACACAAACATATCCTGAGAATGAAAAGGGAAAATTATTGTGATTTTGAGGCTAGGTAGGAACACAATAATTTGTTGTCTAAATTATTTTTTAAATTACAAGCCACTACTTTGTACACTGAAATGCTTTTAATATTTTCTGATTGAGACAGAGAAGTATTGTAAATTTTCTCTCATAGCCAAGTTCCATCTCTTTATAGCTGTTTGGAAATTTGCAGGAATTTACCTGAGGTTTACAGACCAACTGAAGGAACAAAACACTGGTTCTTATTCTACACTTTTGAACGACTTTTGAACTTTAGAAAGCAAAGGAGAGCAATCCTTAAGAGAGTATAAGGCTGCAAAGAGGTAGTTGGTGATCTTGAGGCAGCCTGAGGCCTCAGAGATAAATCTTCATCCAAGATCTATTTTCTTAAATCTTTAGTGTAACTCTGTTATGTCCATCTTAATGTTATTAAATGCCATGGTGTTACTGCCAGAGGCAGGCTAATAAATCCAGGTTAGATCCCTTCTTCTGTTTTAAATCATACAGATGCTATTGTGAATAGTTGATGCATTTTCCTTGATCTTGCTTGGGGCAATGGACAGCTGAACTGATTCAAGTAGCTTTTAAGCAGACATTTCATCATTTTCTAGAGCCTTGGGTTGGAATTCTTTCCCTCTTTCAGTCTATCTAATATTTTCTTAATTTCAAGGGGAAAACAGGTTCCTCTGTTTTTCTTAAGGGTTTTTTTCCTTTCTTTTTCCTGGAAAACTTCTGTCAGAGTTATGTAATGACTAACTTGTAGTACCATTTTTTCAATAACACCTATACTTACAATCTCTAATTGATTAATGTAACCTACTGTAGATTTTGATTCACATTAGGACTGTCCTGTAGTAACATTTGTTTCCTGCAGAATTGCTGAAGCTGATGCTGACTGCTAGCTAGAGAAAGCTGCTTATCTTTGCTTTGATAAGTAGACCTCAGATTTTTTTCCAAAACTTTTTTTCTTTTAATCTGGTACCACAATGGGTACAATGCCCAGGTGCATCACAGATTCATCACAGGGTGACTGTATAAAACATTACCATGGAATGGAGCTGGACCAGCATTCTGTAAGACCTTTGTTCTTGCACATTTTCATGTGTTGGAACTTAGAATATAATCCTGTGCTTGTAAGGTCTTGGTAAGTGGAGAATCATTACTAGAGCCAAAATGTGCATGCTCATCTGACCAAATAATTATCTAACTGCTCTTTCACTTAGCATGATTTTGTTATTGGTGTTAACAGGACAAAAACAGTCCTGAGTGCTCCATCATGTCAATCTGTATGTGTGTGTGTACATGTAAATGTATCTAAAGACCAAGCAAATATGTTTTATTTAAGGGTTTTGGCAGTATATGAACAATGTAAGTCAGAAATAATACACTAAAGAAGCACAATTACCCATTCAGATCATTCAGTGTCCCAAAACCAGTCACTAAAGTTGCTGTGTCATAAAGCCTGACATTTTGGCTCTTGCTGATGAGAGCCAGGGCTGCAAAAGGTCCTGTGCTGTCCTGCAAACCAAGTCTAGTCAAGGAGCAGAACGTGGTGGCCCTGCCTGTTCCCTTGCCTTTGGCTCTTGTATTCGCACTGATGACTCCATCTCCAGAAGTCCCAGTCATGGGTGGTAGTTTGCTTGTGTGTTGTTTCTTAGTGAGACCCTTTCTGTCAGCTTAGAAGAAATGTGTGCAGTGGGCACTGGCCTGTTGTCTGTGGATTTTCCTTCTCCCCTCTCCGTCACCACCGAGAGTTTCCCGCCATGTCAGCCCTATTCTGGGAATTTCTACTACTCTTTCCCTTATTGCTCATGACTAAGGCATCATCCTACATCTTCCCTCTCAATGTGTCCAAGTCCCACAGAATGGAGAAATCCCAGAAATAATTTTCTTTTTGGCCTCCTCTAAGTGCCTGAGAGATGGTTCACCTGCTCTGTGCAGTGGTAACCTTCTTTGAAGCAAGTGCTGCATTTGGCCTTCACCGTTTATCAAATGCTTCACTCAACATGCACAGATAATGCTTCCAGTGATGATTTTTAAGCTTGGCTCTCTCACCCATTTAGCTTCTTTTGGCACAACTAACAGCATCTTCATTTCTGTACTCTGTTCTTCTCTGCAAAGCATTTACAAGCTCTGTATTTCCAAGTTCCTCAGAGAGACCTGCTTCTGAAGCGGTCCAGCCAGCAATCACTGAGGTGTGTTAACTTGAACAGAAGTTTAAAATGTCAAACCACTTTATTTTCTAATGAAATAGTTCATGGAATATTCAAGCTACTTTTTGAGCAGCTATAGTCTCAGATAACTTTATTGTTGTTGCAATTGTTTGGTTTTCTGTTGAGAAAAAGATATTTTTCATGGACAACACAAGATAAACTACATAAAACCTAGGGAGTGGATGTGTGGGAGTGGCTTTTCTACATAAATCTTCACTCTAGTTTAAAAAATAAAAGGTATTTAGAAAAATCTTTCCAGACAGCTGCTATTTCTAGCAACTTTTTTCAGTTGAAAATAAAACCATTCAAAACACTGGTTTAGAATTCTTAAAGCATGTGTTTAAAGGATTTTCATTCCTTTAAACACTTTTGATTAGTAAACACACAATTTTTAAAAGAATTATTTCCTTTTTTTTTAAAATAAGTTCAGGTAAATGCAAATTAAGTCTGTCTTTACATTTCAAGGTATGTAAAAAGACTGTTTCCATTTCCCTAAATAAAGTACTTTAAAAAAAAATCTGAAATTGCTACTGCAACCAAGAACTGGTTTTTGCTTGACTTTCTTTTTTCTTGTTATCTGTCTTAATATTTGGAAAACTCCTTCACACTTATGACACTTATGACAATAATAACTTAAAAGAATAATTTAAAAAAAAGAAATCTCTGTGCTGAAATGCTTTGAGTGTTTGTCTTTTAAAAGTCTTTTCTTTCTTTCCAGTGTTCTTAACAAAACTCCATCATATTTCTTAGTATCAATGTACCCATGGCTGCATGTAATCCTCCTTTTTTTTTTCCCATGTGGTCATCAGGTTCTTAGCTCTGTGAATTAAAGTGATGTAGAGATGCTACTGATCATTTACTTTTTTGTTGGCACAGTAAGTCTTGTTCTGAACGTGGCTGAAAGAGCTACATAAAGCTATCAGCTGCCTAAATGTTAGCACAAAAAAACTAAAGTATCAACACCACAAAAAAAACCCTCAGTATGAAACGCCTGTAATACACTTTCTTTTCAAGCATTAAAGCCCGTTTCTCATTAATCACTATCAGTTTAGCAATGTAGCTGTCACATTTCCAGTTAAAGAGGAACATCTGTTTGCACCTGTGCATCATTTGTCTATAGAAAATGAGTCCCAGTGCATTCTTATAAAATCATATTGCTTTTTTGGAGGGTTGCTGGTTGACTGGTATTGGAAAAATTAGCATCAATGAAGTTATTGGAGAGAGTAAAGTGCAGAGCAGATGAGTGGAAGATTTTTGTCCTGTGCAGAACTTCTTTAAGCCAGCTTCACAGAGAGTGAATAGAGAGGCAGGTGCACCAGTTGTTCTTCCAAGGTGATATAGTGGCAATTATCTGCATATAAAAAAAAAAAAAAGGGAGTGCAAGTCACTGGATTTCAAGTTTAAAAAAAAACATGGTAACAAGTGTTGACCAAAGACAGGAATCTGTGTGTTGTCCTGTGGTGGTCATGGTTTTAGAACTGCACAATGTCCTCAAGTTGTGTGAGAGAGTTTTTCCTTTTGCAGGCCATAGGCATAGTGAGAAGAGAAGGAAAGATAGTGACTGTAGAGATGTTATTAAGAGAGTTAAATACCTCTGAGGATTCTCGGAGAACACAAGCCGAAATGTCAGGAGGCTCTATGGGGGTTTGCATCTTGTTTCCCTTAACTACTGGTGTTCAGATATTGATCAGTGGAATAAAGTTATTGAGCAGCTGGGAACACCCTGTCCAGAATTCATGAAGAAGCTGCAGCCAACAGTACGGAACTACGTTGAGAACAGACCCAAGTATGCTGGCCTCACTTTCCCCAAACTTTTTCCAGACTCTCTCTTCCCAGCAGACTCGGAACACAACAAACTCAAAGGTATGTCTGACAAAGGGAAATGGTTCATGTGCAACAGCTGCAGTGCTGTGAAGGGCTTTTCCAGTTTTCCTCTCTCTAGATGCACTCCATTTAAAGCAGTTAGTTGCAGACCAGTGACTGCATGGGTTTTGTTCAGCTGAGGGGCAAGCTTTGTAAAAGATTTTTGGAGATCCTGGTGCTTGGGCAGCCAAGGGAACATAATCACTGATGTATTGAAAATATTCCCATGGTGTTCCATGTGATGATCCTGTGCTACAAGGAATTGAGATGTTCCTTTACTCTTATTCTTGAACTTGCAACACAGAGGAACAACTTCCATTGGGAGATCTCAGCACTTGCACTGTTTTGTTTTAAGTGAAAAATACCAGTTCTGCCAGATGCCTGCCTCAGCTCTACCTTTACTAGAAAATACAAAGATATTGCCAACATCAGCCAAAATGATGTAACTGAGGTTTAATACCCACTGGGGTGGATTTCTTCTTTTGAAAAAATCTCGTGGGTCACATAAGATATGTGAAGCAGAAAACTGACTTAACTACAATGTGACTAGATATCCCCCTGTAGAAGAAGAGTTGCAATGATTGTAATCATGTGTTGAAGTCTTTTTTCACTTGAACATTGACCTTTCAGTGGGAAAGGGTGATTACTGTGCATTTAGTCCACAGCCCTGGAGCCCTTGCAGGCTTGTGCTGTGTATTGGCTCTGCACCACTCACCACGGTGCCATCTAATGGTTTTCGATTGCTTGCAATTTGCATGTCATTACACCACCCAGAATTTTCTTCCAGTTAACAACTGCTTCGTAGGCAAGCTGCTGTCTTGGCTCTGGGAGTAAAGGGAAAGATCTGAGCAGATGCTTTTGGATACACAGAATTTTATACTCCTACTACAACACAATTGAATAATGGAATTTTCCCGGATTTGCAGCTAATGAATAGAAATGACTGTCAAACAGTGCTGTTAACTTTTGGATACAGAAAGCACATACATACATACATACATTTGAGCATCCTGAATGCCAGTTTTTAAGATACAGTCACAGAGCAAGAAATGGTGCATTAAAAAAACCCTATTTGTGCAGCATTGTAGCATCATGCCCTGCCTAAATATTTCACCATAATGTAATGTTAATTAGGTACTTACCCATGTATGATGAGATACCTAATTATATTTTTGCACTTACTGCTATTTACAATTTTTTTATTTTCATTGTCTTTTTCATTTACGCAGCAAATAAATTTGAGTATCCAAGGGCTTAGAACACTACATGGATGATAATAATAATAATAGAAATATGTATTGTTATAATTTTTTCATGCCGTTCAAGATGGTATTATATTTTTTACCAACTAAATAGTAAAAATCCATTTGGGTAGTATAAAGCTGAGTTTGTGGCCTGATAGGCACAATGGGATATATTATCAGGTAAAATAAATCAATGCTGCAATGTAAAATTCAGTGTGTGTGTATATATCTATATAGTGGAGGATGATGTGCCCCACTGATTTTAACTTCATTATGCAGGACAAACAGGACTCAAGCAGTTCCAAAACACTTCCATACCACTATGGTGCCAAGGCTACAGATTTGAATTTATTGCTTCTAAGGGGATTAGCCTTAAGATTAGCCTAGTATCTATGCCTGATTAAAAAGTTTAATGCCTCACAGCAGGTTAGGTGAAAAACTTAAAAACATCCAGAGAAGCGTGGGTGTTTTTCTGAGCCAGTCTGAGAGTGCCTCTAAGTTTCAGGCTTTCATTTAGTAATGCCATGATTTTAGACTTTTTTATGTGAGCTTTTGTCCTCTGACCGTGGTAGTAATCACAGATAGATCAAGCACATTTTTCTTGGATGTATTATTCAGCCCTCTGCATAGAATCTGTGCGTGTGTAAAATCTCACTGAAGCTTGTTAGGGGTCTTACGGTATCAGCCCTGATTTTGGCACCTTTCTAATGAATCTGCCCTAAAGTGGTTACTGAAGAGCTCTTGCTATGGGAAGGCAAGGGAGCAGAAGTACATACACAAACAATCCCTAAAAGGGTTGTGCCACTGCTATTTTCCTACCCCTATTAGCCCTCCTCTGGAAGCAGTTTTGTTTTGTACTAACGCTGTGTTTCTCTGCTTTCCTTGTTCCAGCCAGCCAAGCCAGGGACCTCTTATCAAAGATGCTGGTCATTGATCCGGCCAAGAGGATATCAGTAGATGAAGCCTTACAACATCCATACATTAATGTCTGGTACGACCCAGCAGAGGTGGAGGCGGTAAGTGAGGCAGCACTCCTTCCTTCAGACTGCTAAACACAAATGTGATCCAGGGATTCCTGCTGCTTTACAGCAGCACCATAATGAGCTGTAAAGAAACAATGCTGGGACTGGGGTGGTCTGGGAATTGATGTGAAATGAGATCTGTAGGGATAGGATATCTCTTTATTAGATTAACTGATAATAGATGGGATGAACAAAACCACTTCAAGCATAAGAAGCCATTTTCTTCTTTCCTCTAGAAAGGATTTTGAATCCACTGGCTCACTTTTTTAGGAATAGAACTCAATCTGGCAAAACATGCTATCTTTCTTTTCAAACCTTTCCCTGTGGAAGACAGCAAACATCACTTTTTTAATGTTTATGTTTGAAGGTATATGTAGAGAGGAGGAGAATTAAGCAAAACAATAGTTGGGATTCTGAAGAAAAAAACAGAAAATCTTGAAGTCAGGATTCAGAAAAATCTTGGCAGGACATAAATTTTTCCATGAAATGAATCAAGGGGTTCACGTGGTTTCCTGAGCTATAGTTTGAAGTATAGTATCACCTACACTGTGTGCAAACAGAAATGGATTTTTTTCTTATAATTCTGTCATGCTCCAGACACCTCTCTGTATGCCTTGCTGATGCTGCTGTTAACAGGGGTAAGTGCAGTCTGTCAGCACTTCAGTGACATGGTATGGTATAAAGGGTATAGGTATAAATTCAGAGAGGTGCTCTGTAATAATGTATGAAATGTATGAAAACAGGTTTAGATATCTTACTTTGCCACTATAAGAAACAAAGACCTTGTAAAATTAAATCACTGCTGTATAGTGATATGCTCCAATTCAGTCTGTGTTTTTGAAAGTGCAGTAAACTTCAAAAATATATGGAATGCTCAAACCCCCATCAAATTTCCAGCACATGGGATTTTTTCAGAGGGTGTTATTTAGGAGTGCTTTATAGGGCTTGGTTTTGCCAGTCTCATTTTCAGAGGGAAAGTTAAATTGGAAGGCTTTCTATTTGCAATGAACAGTTTATTAAATTATAAATATCCATCTGTTCATGCTGACACACCTTCAGCAGTTAGCTATGAATCATTTATGAATTATTTTCTGGAGAAAACTTACCAAAAAATATTTGTGAGAGATTGGTAGTTTTCTGTCCTTGCTTAGAAGAGTGTTCTCCAGCAAGTACTTCACTGAGGTATCTTCCCTGTTACAGCTCCAGAAGTGTTAGGATCAAATTCAGTAAATATTACTGAATTTCATGCATTAAGCATGCCATGGGCAATGGGGAAATGACCTGTCTCATGTATTTTTGTTAGATCTTGCCAAATTTATAGCAGGGGTGGGAGTTAGTAGGCATCTAAAAACATCCCACAAATTAGCTGTTTGAGAGGTAGACTCTTTTGCTCATTCGCTTAATAATCTGACTCTGTGAATTTGTCTATACTGAACAAAACCACAGAAGTTATAATAGGGTACAACTGAACAAAGAAGTTGTGTTTAAATGACATTTCAAAGCCTAAAAATAGCTATGTGGCTCGTTAATGTTAGATTTGCAGCATGTTGAAGCTCTATGAAGCACTCCTGCTTTTTCACAAGCTGCTCTGCAAATGTGCAGCCAGGGAACCTGATGAGAGCAATGGGAAAGTCAGTGACAGAGTTGTGCTTGGTCACTTGTGTAGTGCTTAACTTCCCACTATTTTTCCTGGTTTCCCTGCTGGGATTTAGAAGCCTGAGGTGTGTTGCATCTGCCCATGTTCACTGCACTTTTTTTTGGTAACACTTGATAAGCACTTTTACACAGGCTGAAGGCTTTCATCATTGTAGCTAAAGGTTTTGGTAGTGGGATGTTTTGGGGTTTTTTAAGTCCTCCTCCTGTATTGTAACATGTGACAGCATTCCTTCCACTATCAGTGATCCTGTATGGTAGGGATAACATAGAAATTAGGATACAGATATTAAACAAGATGACATTTTCAGCCAGTATAGTACTGGGGAGGGGGGAATTAGGTAACTTCTGCTGTCTAGTTAGATTCCTCCTTCTCCTCAGTAAATGCCTTCATCAAAAGCAACCAGGCATCTGTTGCACAGCACCCATTTCATTCAGAAGCACAAGAGAACAGGTAACTGAAAGCATTTAATGTGGCAGGAATTTTGAAGTGAGCTGTTGCAATGCCATTAAATGTCAGCATGTGCTGGAGTAGACGATGAAGAGCACTGAAGCCTGCTCAGGGAATAAGCAGAGAATTTGGTGTCAAAGTTTAATTTGGAGGTAACCAACCTCTGGATCTGCCCAGATTTACAGCATTATAAATGTGAGGGAAACAGATAAAACAGCCCTACCCTGGTAAAAAGGAGACTAGTGAGACAGTTACAGTCCCTTTTTATAAGTCTATTATAAGCTTGTGGTCTTTCAGAGACTTTGTGGGGACAATAAAACTATTATGTCTTGTTCTAATGGGCAAACACCGTGCACAAATGGGAAGTAGGAATGCAATACCCTTTCCCCCACAGTGTGTCTCAGCATTAAACTCTACTGGGTGGCCCTAAATGCCAAGTGTGATTCCCTGACACAGAGAGGAAGAGAAGCTGTTATTAGATGTGGGACTTGCTATTCACCAGCCGCAGGAGGTTACTCAAACAGGGCTGTGGCTCTGCCACGGAACTTCTGCACGAAACAACCACAGCCTAAGCCCTCAACAGCTCTGAAACAGCCTCATACAGCTACAAACAGGCCTTGCACGGCTTTTGAGCTTACCTGTGGATTTTGGATGGGGAGGGAATTCTTATGCCTAACATGGATAGTTTGCCATGTTCTTCTAAGCACACTTAACTTGCCACAGTACCTCTGATAAGAAAGTCACAGTGCTAAGTTCTCCAGAGCATAAACCACTGTTCTGAAATTGTTTTGAATAGCGTTACAGTTAAGATAGTTTCTGTATTCAGCCAATGACAACTAAAAATAATGTTTTTAAAAAATAGGAGAACATACAGATAATGTATGGCTTGGGTTATGTGGAATTCCCAGATGTTAAAATCTGATATCAACCTTCACACCTAATTTAAATGTGGGGAAACAACAGTTCACAGGGCAAAAGCATTATTTCCTAATATTACACAGGAAATCTATTGTAAAATCAAAATAGGAGCTTACAGACCTTACTTCTCTCTTTTATTCATCAATTTAAGATGCTTTCCTGGAAGTTTTATGCAGAAACGGTCTCAGATCCACTTTTAAACAAATATTATGTTTATTACTTTCATGTTAGGATATTTACTTTGCCTATATAACACCATTTGGACTATTATATGAATAAATGACACACATGATACCTTTTCTCCCTCGAATTGCTCTTGTTCTATTTTTAGGAAAGAAGAAGTTTCCAATATCTCTTGCCTCTACATGCAGACTATCCTGTTTATTGTAGATAAATCTCTCTGATGAAATATTAGCTCCTCTGTTTTCCTGTCTGAAAATGCTGTCCTTGAAACTGTTTTCAGTTTTCAGCTGCCTTTTTTTTTTTTTTGAAGCTGCTATACATTCTCACCCTTCATTGAGATGATTTGTGAAAAAAATCCCAAATCTGATGTTTAATTTTTCATATCTACCCTAATGTTTATGCTTGTTTGGAGATCACTGGGTTTAATCCCAAAATGATCAAATTATGAACAAAATGGATTCTTAGACATGCTCTTTAGCAGAGTAAAGTTCTTCCTTTTGTTATTGATATATTTGAAGAAACCATTCATGTCATATTGGATTCCATTTTGTAACCTTTTGAACATATGTGTGATCTCATATTGATTCCTACTTGGGAAAACTTGTTCCATTTCCTGGGAAAAAAATCTAGTAGCAAAATTTGCTGTATATTATTATATGATGTTTTCTGTTAACTGGTTTCAAAATTTCTCTAAGACTTTCCTATGCCTGCAGTTATTGTTTGTTATCTGATACAAGCTATCCATTAGAAGAGAGATTTCTATGAAACAGGAAGATCAGGTTTTAAAAATATTCCTTTTAAGCATTTCTCTATATTGACAGAATTTTGCAGCAGTGATAGATTTTGTGGGGTTTTATTTGCTGTAACTCAAACAACTTTTATTCCTGGTTTTATTTTCATAGGACTTATATTTCACTAGATTATTTCTGCATCTAGGACCATCCACAGGGGGCTGAGTTGTGAATTATTGTTCATTTATCTGTGCATGCCAATCTGTCTATCAATGTGATGCTGTTTCCAATGTTGCTAGTGAAAAGAACTTGGTTTATGGTTCTCAGTCTGAGGCCCAGGACAGAAACTGCTGCTATGTTGTCTCAGCCCAAGTATAAACTATCTATGACCAGCTGTTAAATACAATTTGTTTAAATGAATTTCAAGGTTCATAGTTTGTCAGAAGAAAACCCAAAAAATCACCCACCTCTTCTTTTACCTGTGAGTGCTAAGCATCCAGTATGATGGAGAGCTCTGCATCCTTGGCAAAGTTGGATCAAATAAGGTGTCATCTTTACTACATGACAAAAACAAGGTTGTCAGGTTGTGCATCTTTTCGTGTGTTCTTTTCTCTTGCTCAGCTCTGTGTGTATAGATGCATTGAAAGTCTTCGATGAGCTGCCACATTTTTAACGCTCAGTTACAGGGCTTGGTTTTCTGCTTAGAGATTGATGATGTGCATCTGTTGTCTCACAAAAGAAGTGTGCAGCTCTGCTTTGTGCACAGGCACAGATACTTCCTCTAGTCAACAACATCTATCCATTAATAGCTGATTGATTATGGAAGCTGAACACAGCTTCTGCTAAAATCTTTGTTACTGTCAGTGAAGAGGAGTGGTTAGAGAAGAAAATGGCATTTCTTTTCTTCTTTTTCTTTTTTGAACCAAACTTAATCTTTTTTCAGCTTGCTTGTGGTATCTGCAAGCTGTTCAGTCATCTGTGTGTAGCCAAGTAATCTTGACTCTCCTGCTGCATGGCATCCTTACGGTCCAGCTGTTCAGAGAGAGCTCAGTCTGCAGTTTCATTGATGCACATTATGTGTGGAGTTTTCCAAAAGCCTCTGCAGAAACTCCAAGGAACAAATTGGCCCAGAATCATCTCTTCTTCCATTTCCATAGCTGAGATTATGTCTAGCCCACTGTGGAATCCCTTGGCGATACAGGGTGAAATTCCAAGTACTTTGTGATTAAAGATATGCCAGACCACTGGTGACAAGCACGCTGATGTACTTGGGCTTGCACTGCAAAAATAAATATATAAATGGTATCAGTAATGCAATTTGTAGCAAAACACCAAGGAATTTTTATATTCACTTGTTATGAGGATCTAAGCTATTTACCAAAATGTTTAACCTCACACCATTAATTTTTGCAGCCTCCAGTCCCTCTTTTATCTGCATTATCTTGCTAACTCCATCGCTGCCTTGTTGTGCTGCTATACAACTGCTGCTCTGGACCCTGTGATTCTGGGAACAGATGCAGACTCAGCCCTTGCTCTGCCAAGTTTTCCAAAAGCAGCTCATCCCAAGGTCTCCGCTCTGCTGGCACCAGCTCTGCAGAGGCAGGGACAGAGATGGCAGGATTTGCTTGAGTGTGAGCTTCAGCCCATTCCCTCTGCCTTCTAGCAGTGGCATACAAATCAATCTGTGTTGTTCTGGGAAAGTGAGAATACATCAGCTTCAATATATGTTTTGCTTTTTTCTCTAGTGGAAAGCCTCCCCTCCCCGGATATTAGAATGGTATTTAACAAATTCAGTAGTCTCCTGCTGTTTTTCTGGCCACATAAACCTCCCCTGTCTTTTGTGTATTTTGCTTTTTGGTTCATTTTTAGATTGGTTTTGCTTATTTGTTTGTTTGATTTGCCTTTTTTTTTTTTTTTTTTTTTAGAAAGAGATCCAGGTGGATATTTTCTTNGATCCAGGTGACTATTTTCTGTTGGGTTTTTTTGGTAATTTTTATTATGTTCAATGAATGTTGCACTTAGTGCAAAAATATTTTGAAAATCAATTTGTAAAATGATTGAGACCGAGACCCATTGAAACAACAAGGGGTTTTTTAGTATCTACAAGAAAAATATAATTCATTCCTTAGCTTCCGCATCCAAAAATAGATTCTATTCTTTGTTATTGTTGCCAATGCAACTGCTTACAAATCAATCTGGTTTGGAGAGAAAATGGCTGTCTTAAACTGAAGCTAGATGCTGCCACCCATAGGATTGATCCACACCCTGCCTTGATTTAATGCTAGTTGAACTCAATACTTTTTCTGAGACCTACAGAATCACAGAATGAACTAGGTTGGAAAAGACCTTGGAGATCATCAAGTCTAACCTATAACCTAACATCACCTTATCAACTAAACCATGGCAGTGAGTGCCACATCCAGTCTTTCTTTAAACACCTAAACAAAGTAAACCATGTAACTCTCAGTTGTCATGTTGAGTATGAAGGATTTATAAGAATGTCTATAGCACTGCAGCTGCATCCACATAGAACATTAATGATTATGAACTCAGTCATTTTAAAATGTTTGATTTAGGTAGCAAAGTCAGTTTCAGACAAAGCTTTGCACCAAGACTGAAATCAGATGCTCAGGAGGACATGGGTATGGCAGCTGCTCTGATTGCTCCATTCCTGTGACAATACTTCTGTATTATCTCTAAAAACCTCCCTTCCTCACTCTAATTTTAGAAATTGTTTTTTTAAAAAAATGCCATAAATTAGCAGAAAAGGGGTGGTCAGCCTGGAAGGGATTACAATGTATTGATAACAGTGTATTAAGCTTCGTGGTTCTCATTAGGATTAAGGAGAATTGTGGAAAAATTAATTCTTGAAAGAGTTTTGGTATTCTCAGCTCATCTCTGTGCCTTGCATCAATGAAAAGATGAGGGCTCAGGGAATTTTGGTGGGAAAGCTTCACTCCTCCCAGTGTGAAGTGCTGGCCTGGCCTCTCAGCAGAACTCCATTCAACTATGCTCTGCACAGGCTTTAGAGGTTACCGATCTTGCCTCTGTGAAGAGCAGGGATTTATTCACATCACTATCCTGCTGAATATTTGTTACTCTTGGCTCTCTCATGCCTGCTGAGAGCCCTGTTTTGTAGCTGTGGGTTCTGCTAACTCACGAGTAAAAAGTCTGGAGTGTAAACGCTGGCAGAGCAGTGGAATGTTGTGCAGGTGCAGCTCCTGGTATCCTGCAGCATGCAAAGGACAGTTTGGTTGCTCTCCCTTGTTTGACTCCATAGGAAAACAGGAGCTTGGTAAAAAGTCAGATTATTCTGGGCTCTCTCCCTGGAAAATGTCTTTGTTTCCAGAATGTGTTAACCTAGGCAATGGTTACTGCTGATTTTCTTGTTGCCTATTTGCCAATTACCCCATCTTAAGATGTAGCTGAAATAAATTAGAAGAGAAATAAGCCAAGGGTTCTGTGGTTGTGTGAATTGAGAACACGTACGTGCATCCATTCACTTGTTCCTTTTGATTCTGCAATTTGTGTTTGGGAAGTAAAGTAGTGAAGGAATCGATCCTCTTATTTCTGTCTGGGAGAAATACAAGGTTTTTTATAGAAGGTATAAAAAGAGTGTTTATACTTGGTAGAAAGAATTTTACCCCCACCTATGCTTTTTGGAGGCCTCTTCCTGAAGCTTTTAGAAAGAAATGTACTTGCAGGATATTCTTGTCCAACCTTGTTTGCCTGTTCCCTCTGCACCTGGCAGAGAAGAGGTTGTTCTCTCACCGTGATTCAGCTGCAGCTCAGCCAAACACCTCCCCTGCTGCTCCTGTAAATTCCTAGGCCCCCAGTTTCCTTGACTTGGCTGGCTTTGTCTGCTTTTCCCAGTAGGAAATGCACTCCACGGCTGGCTTAGTGGCTGAGCAGGAGCCCAGCAGGCTCAGCTGGAGGAGTGGACCTTACTAATTGTCACTGGTCAGTGTGAGGATCATCTGCACTCTTGTAGCATCCAGCTCTCTGACACCACCGGCAGCAGGAATACTGAGTCCCCATGGAGGTTGCACCAATCTTGGTGGCATCAGGACTTGCTGGAAAGGACTGAGAAGGGTTGTTATGCTGAACAAGGGAACAGCTGCATTGTTCTGGGACTCAGACGCTTACAGGGCTGTGTCTTACCTTGCTGATGTAACAAAACCTCAGGTACCCATGCTGAGGCCTGACACTCACTGTAACTCATGGCATGTGCTTCCCCAAGCACTTTCTCAGGTATGAGACTTGGCAATCCATGACTTCACCTAATTCCCTTATCTTTAGCCCTGATGCAGATGTCACTCTGAGGAAACTTCCCTTGTTTTCAGTGGAATTGTCCAGTTAAGCTATCACATAATTTTCCTGGTCCATATCGCATCACCAAGCTATTATCTTTCAGTCGTATTTGTAGCATGCAAATGGAACGATGGAGTTAGAGTCCTGAGAGAAAATTTCTAAATACTTAGTGATTCAAGAAAACAGCTTGGCACATGTGCATTTAATAGGAGGATGTTTTAAAAGGGACACAATTGCACATCGCCAAGTTGAAAGTCAGAGAAAATACATATGAGCAAGAAAAGTGTTATGTTTCCACCTTCATTCGATACTGTTACCTCAGACACTGGAGCTTCTTGGTAGAAAGAAGGAGAGGAGAGTCTTCTGCCTTGGTTGGCTGTTGTATTTTGCAGCCAACATCAGGAGAGGCAATGAACAAGTGGCTTAGTTGCCCAGTGAAAGCAGGTATTCAGGCTCCTGAAACTCTAGGTGCCTTTGTCTGAGTAAGTTTCAGGTTCTGCCAGTTCTGTGACATTCCCATCAACTAAAAAAACCCACAATTTAAAATATTTTAAAAAAAGAAAAAGAAATCTTTCTGTCCAAAGTAAAGTTACTTAAAAATACATGTACTGGAAAATTTGGGAATTTGGAATATGGATTAGAAGCTGTGGCAGGGAGACTTACCTAAAAATTAGAGTTATTTTGGGAAGTCTCTATAGCAGCAAATCTAAAGAGCAACTTAAAAATTAATATGTTAATATTACTACTAATTAATCAAGACTGGTATTTGTTTGGTATTCTGACAGTACTTCTCTGCTGCTGCGAACAATTTGTGTGTGGAGTTTCTGGGCTCAGAACAAGCAAAATGACATTTTTGACCTGGGTTTTATTTCAACTGCAGTTATGCCTCCTGTTTAAGAAAGGAAAAGAGAGAAGAATGTTGATTTCTTCTACAAAAATAGTTGACTTCCAGAAGTGTTAATTCCCTTAATATTCAAATGTGTTTTTGCATGTACAGGATGGATTGCAAAGAGGGAGAAGAGAAATTATCTTTAATTAAGTATTACTCCTAGTTATTTACAATATAACAAACAATTGACTCAACAGCTTTGTTTCTTTCCTGCAGCCTCCTCCTCAGATATATGATAAACAACTGGATGAAAGGGAACATACAATTGAGGAATGGAAAGGTAATTGCAGTTTAGAATTACATGGGAAGGGTATTTCAGTGGCAAAATGGCAAAAACATAGCAAAAATATAGAAGATGTTCTGAGGGCTATCATTATTTACATAGGTTTATGTTAACACAGGAGGTGTGGATTCCAGTGCTTCACTGAAATCTGAGGATATCATGTGGAAAACAGAATACTGTTCAGCAGGGCAATGCATCAGAATTTTAGCCACAGTAAAAGGTGCTGTATTATTGTGCTGCATCTCTTCTAGATAGTGCCGCATTAAACAATTCTTGTGCTCAGGTTGAATCCCATTTGTTTCAATTCAGCTCCAAAAAGAGATGAGAGGAGAGGAGGGGAATGGAAGAGAGAGGCCTCAGGCCGGTAGAGCTGTCAGACTGGGGAAGGCAAGGCAGGACAGACTTAGGGAGCTCAGGGCAGGGCTGCAGCACTGTGTGGTGGTTTTGTTCCTGATCACAGGCACTGGCCCGTCAGTAACTGTCACAATTCTCTCTTCCAGAACTCATCTACAAAGAAGTAATGAATTCTGAAGAAAAGACTAAAAATGGTGTAGTAAAAGGACAGCCTTCTCCTTCAGGTACTCAGCCCCATTGAATAACTTTGATGTGTGTTCTCTGCTGCCAAAGAGAAAATGGAGATTGCTGAAGCACTTGCAGTTATGTAGGCCAATAAGAAAGTTTTATGAAATCCAGTGCTTTGCACTCCGGTGTCATGGTAATACTTATAAAAATGGTCTTCTTGCTATTTGAGAGAGAGTTGTCCTGGTATTGTCTGTGGTTACAGATTATATTCCCGTGAGTGTGGAGGTTTCTCTTGCACTAATATTTTCATACTGTTTATGGGTGGATAACTGAACTAATACTTTGCTAGTTGAAACAAGCAAAATTGGTGATGTTAGCACATATTAATCTGTTGGACACACAACACTGTGCACCTGACCCCCACCCCAGGCCCATGTAGGTTTCTGGTGCTTATCTGGTAGTCTATCCTCTCAGATAATCCAAGCACATTAGAACAGCTGGCTGACAAGGTTTGATGACACTTCAGTGGGAAGGGAAAGTAGTCTTCAACCACTGACTCTTAAAGTCCTGTCACAAAAAAAATCACAACTAAATTTTTTTCTGAATAAAATTCACTTCAGCAGTCTTTTCACAGGAATGCAAACTGTGGCTGCCAGTATACAGAAATACTTATTTGTGAAGGTACGCTTTCACTGGCAAACTTGAAGTGCCCAGATTTTGAGCACTGTGTTCCAGCAGCATTTATGGGTAATAATTTCCTGAAAATGTGATAATTTAGCTCGGTATTCTCTGCTTATTTTCAGAGAATTTTTATTTTTTTTGCATTCTCAATTTTCACTTGCTGCTGAGCTCAGGTATTGTCAGAACAAGAATGAGTCACCAGTAACTGACAGGACAAGGGGAAACATGGCAACAATGGAGGGAGTTAATAAAGTGCTGGGTGGTGGTATTGGAGCACGAGCCTTGCACCTGGATTTTGACATGGATGAAGTAATATATTGGAAACAATCCACTGTGTTCTTGCCAAGTAACAGACAAAGTACAGACCTTGCAGGTTTAATTTACCAAACTACGGTGCCACCACTGAAAAGAAATCTGGGACCCTAAAAATTATCTGATAAATCCTCATGCTTAAATTTTTCTGCCTTGCAGAATTGTGGTTGCAGGCTGGTTTATGATCAAGAAACATTGAAGTTTCTTGTTTCAGGAATTAATTACCCAGGGATTTCTTTATGCATTTCATATTCTGCTTTTACTATGTGGAAGGTTTTTATTGCTAGTGTAAAACATTTTCAAGCTTAAGAAAATGTCATTTTTTACCTGTATTTCTTCTACTGTTTCCCTTTGTTTTTTGAATGTTAGGCACCAACAAGTTCAGCAACTATTAAAAAACTTCTCTCAGATGAGGCTATTTCATGAAACAGTAGATTTCCTGTTTTTCTTCACTTTGTGTACCTGTTTTAAATTTTCAGCTGAATGAAATACTGGAAGAAAGAGGTAAAACACCGGTTCTGAGCATAAGGAAAATGAGGGGAACTCTACACACACATGACTCATTGGCTGGTGTTCTTGGCAAGAATTCAGAAAGCTGAGACATAGTGCTTTGTCAATAATCATAGCAAGCAAGCTGGAGATTTGTTTCCGTGATTACTTGATCAGAGTTTTGGGGGAGACTGCTGAAGCTGACAGCACCAGGGATAATAATTGCCCATTGACAGAGTGACTTAGAGTGCCTGCGTATCAGGGTGTCAATCTCTTGTTCTGTGGAGAATTGGTTAGTACAACATATAAGCTTTGGAGGGAAACTCATGCTCATGTCCAATGAACAAAATCAACAAAAATTTTTGTGTGTGTCAAAAATCGTTCCCAGCAGAGGCTACTTCTGCTTGTGCAAAAGAAGTGTTTGTGTTATTACCAAACAGCAGGATTTTCAAAAAAAGTTTAGCACAAGGCTGTAGATTATTTAGAATTAAACTTAAGTTCTGTCCATACTATCTAACCCCCTCTCACACTCTCCTCTAGCCTTCACAGCTGTAGTTTCATACATAACATTTTCAACTGTCTTGTTCTTTCTGGCTACGGAATATAGTAAACAGCGCAGATCTTAGTGCAGCTTATTTTTAGCACTCCCTTTCTAGGTGAAAATGGATATGTTATTCTTCCTTTCCTGGCTTTTACTTGCTGTCTGATTTGGAAAGTTGTGGTGCCATCACAGGAAATAATGGACACCTTTATATCAGGAGATAATGGACACCTTTACTAGCCCTCTTCTGTCATGTGCAGACTCTAAATTAAGTGGCTGATGGACTTGCCAAGCACTGTGACACTCGATACCAAGAGCTGCTATTTACACGATTTAGGAGAAGCTGAGCAGTTCCCCAAGACAGACACTGGGCTTTTTTTTGGAAACAGCAAAAGCTGCAGTTCTTCTTTCAGATTTTTTACCCCCAAATCTGTATCACTTTACAACTGAAGTCTCAGAGGCACTTTCATTGGTGCTATTTAATAGCACTTTCCAGGAGCCCTCTGAGGAAGCAATCCCTTCTTTACAGCATGCAAGCTGATGTGTGACTTAAAAGAGAAGCTGTCAAGGCAATGGCAGAGCCAGGAACAGATCCCAGGAGCTGTTTCTCACCTGCTCTAACCTTTATCGCTTTTCATCAATCTTGAAGCTAGTGAGAAGCTTCCTGTCAAACAGCAACTTCATAAATGGGGCTCTTTTTCTCTTTTGAGTGCACCTCTGTCATATCTGCACTGTCTCACCTGGCACACTTCCGTCCAGGAGCAAGCTGCCGTAGCACCAGGCAGGGGCTGAGCACAGCAAATGGACCATTCCTTACTGACCTAAGACAGATTTGTTTGGGCTTCTGAGTGTGACTGCCCAAGTACTGCCTTGTGCTGCTGAGCACTTTCATTCAGTTGTTGAGGTTTAGTGTGGATTCATTTATTTTTGTGGATACTCCATGAGTCTGGGTGCTTTGGGGCTGCAACAGCAACTATCACGTCTGTGTGTTGTCTCATGTGGAATTGTGCTGAAAGCTAGGAACAGCCATAAAAATGCACTTACCAGAAACTTACGGGCTGCATTGATACTTGCTGAGAAAAGCATAGCAGGGTTTATGGAATTCAGTGGTCCTGAATCAGACAGAGTGGAACAAAATCTTCACCTGTACAATTTCTGCAGCTATTTCTTCAGGTATTTTGCCTAGCTAAGTTGAGTGCACGTTCATCAAAGAAAACTGCACAGCAACGGATTGGTCAAAAGTTGATTGAACCTGCTGAAATTCTTTCCATTTGATTCTTGGGGCAGTATCCATGATTTAATGGCAAGCTTCTGCCCAGCATGGTAAACATTTAGAAATGTAATATATTTTCTAGTCATTCATATAAATGAATTCAGTCATATTTTGACTACACATAAATGCACTTGTCTTGATTGATTAGTATTTTCATAAAATGCCACATGATTAAATAACATGAAGTAAGATTATTGTACTGGATGATGAAGTACATGTAAGCAGCCCTTTGTAAAACATGTTTTCTGGCAGAGAGAATGGATGATTGCTGTCTGCAGTCACCAGTCAGACTTTGTTAAGATTGCCCTGTCTTTTTGCAGCACTTACAAGATTAACTATTTTGTTTTCCAAAGGTATCAGGACAGTAAATTAATTTAAGATTGCTTCTGATGCCATAATGTACTACTAGAACAGCAGAAAGCAGTTCCCATCTGGAGCTCTGAATGTGAGCATATCTGTCTCTGTTTTGTGCATATTTACAAGTGGATGTGTATAAAGGGAAGAAAAAGTTGAGGAATATAGAATAGTGTTTGGAGGTATGGTATAGTGGCTTGTTTTCTCAAAGTTTTTATTGGAAACTGGAAAGTGACAGAAGTCCTTTCCTTTATGCCCAAAGCATCATTTATTTTGCCTAGGCTGTAGAGATAGCTCCTTATCTCTGTACTAGGACTATAAGAGTTTTCTAGTTTTACTAGAAAATAGATGTTCATTTCTAGCCATTTGGTGGAAATCAAAGTCTGTAAATGTTGGCTGTTAAAACTTTTCAGACGGAAGAATGAAATGGCATCTATCTGCAGAACAAAGACCTGTGTCACCTGGCTAGCTGTAATTTTCAGCTATGCAAGATCATACCAGTGTACATATTTTATTGTCATGAGTATTTAATGGAAATTAGTGTATTCCTCTCAGACTGAAGACAGTGATAATTTTGGTATAAAGAGCACAAAAAAACTTTGCCTGAAAGTTCAGTGGGAAAAAATTGCCGATCAAACAGGTTTTTGCTATGCTGAGAACTATCATTTGAGCTGAGGTCAACAGGCAGTAACAGTTGAGCAGTCATAGGTGCATGATAAATACATTCTTTACATGGCTCTGTATTTGTCATTCAGTTGTCTGAATTTATTGGACAGATAATTTCTGATAACATTCAGGGATGTGATATATATGTTCAGTTGCATTAATGATAATCTCAGGAAGGTTTATTTTTTATTTCATAAAGTCAAAGTGATTTTTTGTATAATATCTGGTGCTGTCATAATTTTAGAGAGGCGAGGCAAACTTGGATGTACAAAAATACAGTTGCAGCTGAAATCTTGAGATTAGTCACCCGATCCTTAGCTAAGAGAAAGAAACCACCTGCATTGCCACTGGGTGATTTGATCCCCCCACTATTAGACTGACAAGAAGAAAACTGGAATTTTATGAGGAGAATATGAAGGAATAGGTGGGGTCTGGTTTTGTTTTGATCACACATTGATCCTAGCATGTCTCTGACTGTTGGGTGTTTTGGAACTCCAAGAAGACTGGAACGAAGTGGAGTGACAAACACTGTACGAGCTATAACTTTTCAGAGCAGGCTGTTGAGGGAGAGAATTTCCTGGTGACATATTTAATATTACCCAATGTCTAAAGTTTGCATGGCAAAAATGGTCTGTGTACCACGAGGTAAGAACCCTTTGCGTGGACGCGCGGCACATCCTGGGGTTTCGGGTTTAATCACGTTGGTGTTCATTTTCGTAGCACAGGTGCAGCAGTGAACAGCAGTGAGAGCCTCCCTCCATCCTCATCTGTCAACGACATCTCATCCATGTCCACGGATCAAACCCTGGCGTCTGACACGGACAGCAGCCTGGAAGCTTCTGCGGGACCCCTCGGTTGTTGCAGGTGACTAGCCGCCTGCCTGCGAAACCCAGCGTTCTTCAGAGGATGATGGAACCTAGGAGGAAAAATTATGGGAGCTAAGAGATGAAAAGAAAGAGAAATAAAATACAAATATTTAAGTCAAACAAACAAACAAGCAAATCTTTTCAGCCTGCTTCTCCTACAGAGTTATGTAATGCAGCTAAGCTCAAGTGTATATTTAACTTATAGTTGCTCTGCTTTGGTCTTCTTCCAGTGATGCTTACTAGGGGGGAAAAGAAAAAAAGGAACTGAAGAAATCCTTTTTTTTAACCCCCCTCCCCACAAGATGTAAAATGAATGGCTGCAAAACCAGCAACCTGCAACTGTCTTTTTCACTCTGGCATGACAAGGTGTGCAGTAGCCACGCTCCACCATACGAGTGTGTGTCTGCCTTCACTCTCTGCTCTGCCGCCTGCCCGGTGAGGCAGGCAGGGATCTCCATGCATTGCTCCTCACACACAAACAGCACACACACGCACACGTGCCAGCAGAATCCTGGCAGTGCACGCAGCCCTGTGCCTGCACATCTGCACAGGCACTCAGTGTGCACTCCACAGCTACAAGTGGCCCATTCCAGGCGAACTGCTTAACTACATACGAGATATTGCAGTACATATTCTATCTGTTTGCTCATTGATGAGGTTGCATATACTGTATGAGGACTTGTGGAAGTGTAAATAACCACATAGAACTGTGGCTCCCTCAGACACTTGAAGATGTAGCACCAAATTTCTGCTGAGAGTTGTATATATATTTTGAAATAATAACCAGTTTTATTGAAAGAAGAAGCTGCAGAGCTTCATAGAAAAATGTTAGTTTGTGAATGTTAAGACTTGTTGTTCTGATTTTTAGAGCAGATATTCCAAGCTGAGACGGGGTTAGAAGGAAGCACATGTATCTTTGCAAGCTACAGGGAACAAGAATGAAGGGTTTTTATGCATGTCTAAGCCCAGAAAGGTATCAGTAAGCAACTTTTTTCTGTCAATGTTAAGTGAGTTATCATCTTAGAGCATAGTTAGGCTCGCTATTTTGAATTACATGTATGTTTGTAAATTAGAGGGTATGACAGGGTTGGGGAATGAGCAGATTATGATCAAAGGGACATGCACCAACTTGTTTTTATTTTTTGTCTGGATCTTTTTTAGGTTAGATAGAGAACAGATATTTGTAGCCTACTCCCTCTCAGTGTGTGTTTGAAGCTTAGAGGTTGTTTTCCCTTTTTGTCATTCCCTTGCAGGCACTTCTGCTACTCAGAGAAAAGGCCTTCTCTGGGTGCTTTGGCTGTTCATTTCCTCATGACAAATCCTTAGACTCCCCAGGAAGTTTTAGCAGCTGTGTTAGATGGAAAAGAACCACAGAGTGCAGCCAAGGTTAAGTAACAGCCAAGGTTATCAATCAGCTCATGCACTGGGCTGGAAGGGTTGCAGCCAGGGGTCTTGGGCAGTTTGGACAAGTTCTGAAGAACCCAACAGGGACTGAATATCAAATTGAATTTGCCAGGTAATAAAGCAGAGGATTTCCCGTGGTAAGTAACAGCAAGTGTTTTTACTAGAGAATGACAAAACTCCGCACAGAATGTCAGAACAACCGAATATTTTTCCAGCCAAAAGGGCAATTGGCATTTTCCACTGCAAGGTTGTCGTTATCTGAGTTGGAAATTGACTAAAATCCGAGTCATCTGTCCATTTACCAAAGTGTGCCATGTAAACTGAAATGAGCTAAATCCTACTGTAATGCTTTTCCAAATGTCAGAGAGAGAAACTGTTTAGACTATGTTAGTGGATATTTTAAATTCACTAATTCTTTTGTATTCAAAACTCTACCAAAATAGGACTGTTCCACTGGGTGGCTTACAAGCCTGCCATTCTGTGGTAGGAAAAAAAAATTGATTATCAAGTCAGGTTTTGTTCAAAGGGAAGAAAGGGAGGAAAAAAATGTCTCTCCAGGGTGGGGAGGTGGGGAGATAAAAATTAAGAAGATATAAAATAAAATCAGGCTTGGTAAGTCTAAGCTGTATCAGAATTGCTGTAGCAAGAGGGACTTTTTCTGTGGTTATATTTTTGGTAGATTTTTATCAATTTTTTTTTTCTGAGAATAAAATTAGGTTGTTAATGTTCAAAAAACTCAGAGCAGTAATTTTAAAAGCAATAATTTACTACTGCTAAATATATTTAGCAATATTCTCTCTTAAGCCATGAAACGTCAGGTCATTACTGAATGATGTAAGTCTCACTCCAAAGCCAATGATGATAATAGTATTGAAAGGTTAACAGCAAAGCTCTCTAGGTATGTAGGCAATAACACCAAGGGTGACTTCTTAGCAATAATTAAATAAATCACCTCCAGATTTAATTCACCATATATACATATTAATAATATTCAGGTAACTAGTATCTACTTTACATTCCTTAGTGTGCACCATTTGGGTGTGTTAAGCAAAACTGACCTAAGTCTCATCGAGGCAAAGCTGTAAGTAAGAGAAACTGCAAAAATATCACCAGTGTAGGCTGTAGAAACTTGGAGTAATCCCAGTTCACTGCCAGTGATATTATGGAGATGTGGCAGTGGCAATAGCAAAGCAGCCATTGATGGTAGATAGAGACTTGTAGACCTCCCATATTTCATCTCTTGAAGCCAAAAAGCTTACTCTTAGTCCCATGGTATAATTCAGTCTTGTTTGGGTTTGTGAGTGCAGGGTGGAGAAGCAGTCACCAGAGAAGGTGTCCTTTGGATGGTGCTGAATGGACTCACAACACAGGAGCTACACAATCAGCTTTATTCCCTGACTCTTCTAAGCACCAGTGCTTGTTCAAACATCTCATGGAGACTGTAGGATGCTTACAAAAATTTAACTAGCATGTGCTTTTGTCCTTTGCTCAGCAGTGATCGACATCAGCATGTGCATAAGTGCCTTGCTGAAATGGGGCCTAAAAGAATTACTGCATCTCTTTTTGTCCTCAAGTTTGTCTCCTTCATGAGAAGCTCTGTCTGGGGGAGGAGACCTGGAGCTGTCCACATTGGACACTAGAAAAAAAAAAAGCCATCAATGAGGAAAAGCATTAGTTCTTTACAATTCTGGTCCTTGCATGTCCAAAATGAAGTAGTTACCATCAAGCAGGAATAGCATCCTTTGTTTTGCTTTGTAGCAGGAACGCAGTGCTGTCAGCTGATACCTTACAACAACACATTTATTCTTGAATAAAGGATTGCAGTGATGATATTCTGAGGCTGTTTTAAGGGAAACCACTTTTTTTCTGATTCTAGAAGTTTTGCTACCATCCTTTTCAAGTCTGTTCCACTTTATTCCAAAATCTTGTTCAGCTTGATAATGAAAGATACTTTCTTTAATTTTGCCATTGATCTTTTAAACCTACTTCTGCTTGACCACTTACTAAATATAGCACTTTGGCAACAATTTTCACCTAATTCTCTGAGGTTTGCAGTTGTAAGCATTATTGCCACCACTGCAGAAGTGAAGGAAATTGGGAAGCAAAGATCTATGACAGATGTTCCAAGGTATTTAGGCACTAAAGGGGCAATCAGAGAGCCTGTGCCAGAAGTGGCATAACTCACATCACCCTGAATGGCAGCTGGACATCTTGGCATTCCTGAAAATATGCCTAATTGCCTCTTGGTATCATAAGTGCCTCAATACCCAAGGAAATTGTGTCACAAGCGGCTCACCTAAGTCATGTATGTGGGCATCAGTAGGGTGAGGAGAATGGCAGAAGTATTAATTCTCAGTGACTGCTCAGAGCACTGGCTGCCTTGAGATGGTAGAAACTTGCTGCAAAACATCCCTGAGTGTTTTTTCAGATGGGCAGAACAGCTCTTAAAAGACCCTTCCTCCCTTTTCTTTCTCACTGCTGAGTTTAAATGAGGATGAGGTATTGATTTACTACAAGTTGATGCCAGGTTATGTGTGTTTTCAGTCCAAAGTTTTTGGTAATTTTTGCAAACAGTCTTCAGATTCTGACTTGGTAGCTGGAATAATATCTTGTGAGTTTTGACTATATTTCATTGCAATATTTCTTCAGAGAGTTCAGATATTTGATCTGGTCACAGTGATTTATGCAAATTGTATTGTGGTTGGTGTTACCCCCTCCCATCTAGAATTCCATGGCACAAATAGATCCATGATTCATAGCAAGCTTACATTACATAAAACAGACTTAAACTGAAATGCAAGTCTGGTAGTTTGTCAGAAAAAAACCAACCCCAAACCCCAAAACAAAGCCTGATCAGGTTTTTTAAGCCCTAATGCATGGATGGTTTTCCTCTGGAAATCACCAGTAACTGCACAGCATTGGCCTCTGAAGGTTACACGAGACAGATGATCATGTCTCTATGTCACTTCCAAATTTATAAGCAATTTGGTTCATACATGTTGTTTTATCTTCATATATATTGCTTTATCTTCATATATATTGCTTTGCCTTCTAAGTCACTATTATTTCTATAATAATAGTGAAGAAATTAGACCTGTTGCAGTGCCTTTTTGGGCATTTCCCAAAGTAGTGCTGCTAAACTGATTCGGATTGTACTCTAAGTTTGTCAGTAAGCACCAGTGATTTCTTTTCCACCACCTTATTTTCTCATTAAAAACATGCTAATAGTAACTTTTAGAGCTGCCTGAGAGTCACTTTCATCAAATCCCCCAAAATTTTTTTTTTAAAAAAGTGTTTTGAGTATCCTAAAATTATTGTAAAATTGAACTGGAATATTTTAATTCAAAATAATTTCTAGTAACCGATGCTAGCTTATATACATTGCAAGCTTCACAGTATTTCAAAGGATTAAAAATTTTTGTTTCAGATCTATTTATTTCCATTCATTTAGATCTGTTTATATTTTTTCCTTCTATTGAGAGTTTAAAATTTTGTGTGAATTCAAAGATGCAAAAACAAACAAACAGAAAAGGCATTTTGCAACAAACTCTATGCTTCCAGGGAGAGCAATATGAACGAAAACCTGCAGGGAACAATTAGTTTTCTTTTAAAAGTCTGGTCTAGTGGTTCAATTTATGTTTAGGCTTTTCTTTTTCTTTGCTTCTGTATGTGTGTGTAGGAAAGAGAGGGTGTACATATGGATTTTTAGAACCTCTGTTCCACTCATGCTTGATCCAGGTTCTCAGTCTGGATAAAGAGAGGAATTGTAACATAACCACACATCTTCAAGAATCTGACGGCTGTGCTTATTTGAACTTCCACCACTTTACAAAGGACACAGTTAACTAATTGCAAGCTCAAGGTGATCTTTTTCACACACAAACAAACACACACACACAAAAGAAAATCATTGTGCAGTAGGTTTGAATATTGTATGAATATGTAATGTCTTAATTAGTAAGATGCTTGGGGGATGCAGGGAATGGTGAATGTGTCGCCTTCACCAATGAGCTGGAAAACAGACCTGTCCAGTGGAATTTAGTGGAATCTGCTTAGTGTATTAGGAACTTGCCAGTGTGGCCTGATATTTTTTTTCCATTTTTGTTGTTGGTTTGGGTTTTTTTAATCAACTATTGATTGCAAGAGGTGAAATGTTTAACTTAATGCATGTTCAGGCTCATTGACCTATGGCAAGTTTGAGTTTTAAAGAGGGTTTGATTCGACAAAAGAATGTTGAAAAACTTCAACTGAGGCTAATGGTGCCTTTTTACTTGAGAGTGAAAAGCTGAAAAGCACATATTGAAGGAAGACACAGTCAATTTGGAAAATAAATGTATCCTTACCATGCTTATCATTTCAGACAGGTCTCTTTTGCTAATTTTCACTGAACAGGGCCATTCTTGTCTTCTGGAAAGCAAGATATTTATAATGTAAATAGTTGTATGGATTTATTTTTTTCCTTCCTCTGTAACTAATATGTAATAATCCAACATGCTATTTCTGTTAAAATCTTTTACAATAAGGCCGCTGTTTGCCTAAATATGGTTGACCTCTGACCTTCTCCCGCATCAGTCACACGCTGATAAAGGAGGGTGCTGGAAGTTTCAGTGTACATATAGAATCATGTATATTTAGTAAATTGGGTAAGTGGGACTTATGGCCAGTATCCATTAAGCCACAACAGTAACAAAGCTCCAGATCTTAACTAGCAAAAACAACTGTTCACCTTGCCATGTCCATCCTGTAATAAGATCTAAGTTGCACCTGCCTGTAGTTCTGCATGATCAGACTTCAAAGTATAACTAACAAGATCTGTAATGTATCAGTGTTGATAAACGTAGATGTAAACAAAAAGAAACCGAAAAAAAAAAAAGAGTAAAAGGAAAAAAAAAAAAGAAAAAAAAAAACAAAAAAAAAAACTTGACAAAANACCAACAAAAGAAAATCAACAGCAGCAACAGCTCAGTATCAAGACTGGAAGATGAGACATGTCTGATTTTGTTGCACAGTTGTAACTGAAAAGAACAACCGGTGTCAGTCAGCATAAATGGACTACAGTAAGACATTTGTTAAGGAACCAACATTATTTCCATACTGTTTTGTTCTTACCCTGTTTACTTTGAGCATCTGTTGTTCCCTGTGTGTGGCACAGGGGAGAACAGGGCCTCGGTGATCAGTGTTTTATGGGTCAATGTCGCATTAATGATTTCCGATTTCTGTTTGTTTAGCAATTACTGAACTAAGATGGGACTCTCATGTTCTCCCATGTGTCAAAAGGAATCCTGTCAGAGCTTCCTCATGAGGATACTCTTCTCACTGCTGTCTTGACTCCTGTCAGTTGAATGACTTTGCAGCGTTCCCAGGAAGGAGCACAACGCAGCAGGGACGGCGACCGAGGGCTCCGCCGCAGGCGCGTTGTGTGTTGTACTTCCACAGGGGCTCAAAGTCACTCAGGGACAGGACTCAATTGAAACATGGTATGTACTCTATGCATGACGCCTATATTACACCTTTATGACCTTATAGTGGTAAAACTGCTGATCTTTACAGACGTGGATTTGGACCATCTTTTTTTTTTTTGGAGGAAAACTGTCCTTATCCCACAAACCACTCGCTCCTATCCAGAGCAGCTAAAATGGGAGTTAAAGGGGCGTGATGGCCTTCTTGGGGCCGTGCCCATGGGTGAATTTCATGCTGTTTGAATGTGATCTTGCCAAAAAAGCCTGTATGTCTAGCAGGGGAGACTGTGACTGTCCTATAAGGAGTGTTTGTGTTGTTTACTTTAAAACAAGCTTTGCTAATTAAAGTAGTGTATTCCGGAGTCTATTTGAATGGCATGAAGGGTATCAATGAAGAAGGTGGAAAGTATGCTCCTACAGCTCTCCTGGCTTCTTGTTTCTTTTCCTTCGGCCCTCTCTAGGGGATATAGATAAAGCTGTAAGCACATGAATGTTGCCAGGATTACTGAATTCAGTGCTGCTTTGGGTGGGCTTAATTTAAGGAGAATTTACAGCACTACAGAAATGAAAAGGTATCTTAAGACATATAAGACTCAGACATTTTGTTTTTGATTAGCTTTGTAGTCTGTTCCTCTGGCTGACTGCCTAAAAATATTGGAGGGGGTGGGGAAAATGTCGTTCTGACATGACTGGACAGAATGAAGAAAAGCTGTCAAGTAAAAGCTAGCCCCTCTCCCATCTCTTCCCCCATTCAAAAATGTAAACTGAAATCAAGCCAACAACAGCAAACCCAGAAGAAAAACAAAAAAGCCAATGCCCAAACCCAACCAATTGCAGAGTTACTATTTGGAGACTGATTTTTCACAAAGTTGAACACACTTCACTTAAGACAAAAAAAAGAACAAATAGGAGAGGGGTGCTCTTATTTGGAAAAACCTTGCTGATTTTTCAATTCTTACATAAGCTATCTATGTCCGTGACATTTCCAAGCAAGTCAAACCACAATACACAAGGAACATATTTGGATTGATCATGTATGGAGCTGAAAATTAAAATCACAAACAGCTTTCTGCCAAAACAATTTGAGGGTGGGAACTGCAGAAAAGGATGAATTAAAGCACCTTCTAAGATCTGTAAGGAAAGAAATCCTTACAGCTGTTGGTACTTGAATGTTGTTTCAAGCCTCCTATGCATGGTAGTACTCTTGTTTTGACTTGCTATTCTTCTCCCGGTATGTATATGCAGATTTTGGCCAAGCTAGACCATCTAATGGAAACCCCTGATTTCCAGTGACTAGAGAATTTTGGCTTTGTGATTCTTGCTACAAAGAATCCGCATTTCATATGGGGACCAGCTTGTTTTACTGGGTACTTTTTGAAAAAAATTGAAGAACCATCTTTTTTTTTTGAGAGGTTTGTCCTTTTCGGGAGTCTCAGTTTCTGTGGCCATATTTCAGTGATTTATACACCGTTGAATCCAGGTCTGGAGCTGTAACTGCGGTTTAGCTTCCCCCAAGCTCGCGTGACGGCCTGAGCACTCCGTGTGCGGTGCCAGGCCGCGCACACTGAGGGCTGCGGCGCATCCATGGAACTCTCTGCGTGGAAGGAGATCAAAGTGCCTCTGCTAAACCCCCCCTCCCTCTCTGCTCGAGGCAAACCAAGGGGATGAAGGTCAGTGAACATTTGCCAGGGTGCTGCGAGGCCCGTGTGGGTGTGCTGAGAGCAGCCCCGAGTGCCCCACGGTAAGTGTGAGCGCGTGAGCCGCACGTGGCGCTTGCTCTCTGCTTCGATGGCGGAGGTGAAACTTTGCTTCTCCTGTGGAACCCTCTGCTGAAGGCTCTTCAGTTTTTGTTGTTTCTATGTGCTGATGCTTAGGAAGCAATGATTCTGTGGGCTCCATCCACTGCCCCTTGATTGGAACTCTCTTCAAGTACGTACAGAGACTTTTGTTACTTTTCAATGTGCTCTCCCAGCCCCTCTGTTAATGGCACAGCTTAGAGTTTACATTGCAAAACTGCTCCACCTCCAAGAAAACGTGATTTCCTGTATAGCAGAGGGAGCCAGGGAGAAAGTTCAGCTGGTAAATTAATTCTAATTTCCTAATATATTTGTCTTATTTTGAAATTGACTGCTGGGAAGAGGTAAGTGTTGTTTTTCTCTTGGTGCTTCTACATGATGTTCTGTCCCCATTCCAGGAACACTCATAGATGAAATAAGAATTACAGTGCTCTTTTTCTGAGTATGTCTATTTAATGGATAGACTGGGGCTTTTGTTAAGTAAGTCCCATTATGGGGAATGGTTGGTTGTTGCTGTCTGGAAGATTTTAGACTTTCTTGCATCATAAGCCTGGCACTAACAATGGGGGCATTTAACATTCCTCCAGGCTAAATAAATTTAAAATGTGTGAAGATATTCCCTACTCTACTCCACATCTATCAGTGGAGAATAAGGGAAATTATTTTTGATACTTACAAACCCACGAGGCAGAAATTACAAAGAAGTAGCTGATGCAGCAAAATACCCTTTCTATTTTCCAGAACAGTTAATGGCTTAAGGTGTAGATGTGGTAAAAAGCTGTACAAAGACCCCTTTCTGCTGTTAACCAGCTAGGGAAGACATGTCCAATGTTACAAGATTAAGCTGACAATAATTAACAAATTGATGGTAGATATTATAAAAATGTCTTCAAGTCTTGATTTGCCATCAAGAAGTGTTCAGAAAGATTACCTCTGGAATTGTTTGCCTTGGAAGATACATTTATGCCTACGCTTTGATGGATTTGTCCTCAGCATTCTTTAGATGATATCCCTGCTCTTGGAATACTCTTATCTTTTCAGTTCAGTTGCATCATCTTAGAAAGAAAAGGGTATGTTTTAAGTGTATCATCAGAATGTTAAATCACAGCCAGAATAAATGTTCTTTTTTTGTTGTTTTCTTCCTTTTTTTTAATATGAATAATTATCCAGGGTGCCCTAACAGTGAAAGTCCTGGAAGTATGTCACCACAGGATGCTGTTAAATGTGCCTACCCCACATCTGTTTTTCAGGGAGCAGTTTGCCTTTCAGGAAAAGATTTGTGGATACGAATGTTCAGCGGGGAATGGAGGTCCCTTCTTAATGTCAGCCTTGATTCAGTCTTAGCAGGGTTTGAACACAGATAAATTCAGAGTTACGGGCAAAAGCTCTCTTCAGTAAAATTGAAAGTACTGTAGGGTCCAGCTTGTCACTGAGTGGACTAAAGGATAAAGCTCTGGTTTTAAAATCAATGAGCATTATGAGAAATAGTCCAGGAATCAAACTTAATGCCTTAAACCACCAATTTCAGCGTTCCGAGGAGTCAGAACGTTGTCCAAATTCATTTTCAAAAGCCTAATGCCATGTAACACGTCAGAAAGTACACCTATGTTCTCAAAGCAGGAGTACCCTGAGGGGTTTGGGCATGTCTTTCTGAAATGCCAGTTAGTTGAAGGATTGTTAAGATTCTCTGCATAAAGGAAAACACTGATTTTTGGCAAAGTACAGAACTCTTGTGTTTTTTGTCAGAAGGGAGAAAAGTAACATCTTGAACCACCCTGCAACAAAATACCATGCTGCTGACTGCAGGTGGGCCAGTGGGACAATGCTGGTCAGGCTTCAGCACACTTGTACTCATCCATTTTAGCTATCTGACATTTTGTCACAAGCACAAGACAAGCTTAGTGGATGTAACAAATTACAGCACACATTGCTAAAATAATTCACCTGCCAGCATTGTCACGTGATTTCTGAAATACATGAAGACTGTTTTAATTTCCCTTCTTGGCCATCGTTATGAGCATGAACAAGCTGAAAGGACCACCAAGCTGTCCCTCACTTTTAGTGTTTTATTTCTAAGATGTTATCACACACATGTTCTGCAAAAAATTTACTACCATTGTTGTGTGACACTAAATCCAGCAGGACTGTGACTGTACCTCAAATTTGCACTGTGTTGCAATCAATTCACAGAAGCATCCAACAACTGGGGAGGGGGAAAATAGAATGAAAAAGATCAGAACGTGAAGCGTTACTGAAGGAAGGCAACCATGGTCGTCCCGGCTTCTGCTCTGTGTTAGATCAGATCCCTCATCTCAGGTTCATGTTGCACTCATCTTGCTCCTCTGAATGTGATATTGGAGAGCTGTAACAACAGAGCAGCCTTGGAATTTTTCTTCACTCGGCTGGTGTGACACCGGCACTGTTCCCTTCAGCGAGGAGGACACACGGTACAGGTGAACAGTGACACCTAAAGGCATAAATGTGCTCAAGGCTCCTGCAAGGGCAAGCTTCAGTGAGCCCTTCAGCCTGTAAATCATCTGCTTGTTGGGTTTCTTCTCCAGCCAGCTGGACCCTGGATGGTTCATCATGTGCTTAATGGTCTGGAGCATTTATTAGATGCTCCAGATTTAGGGGCAAAGCATAATTCTACATTTTCAGTAAGTTTCAGGGTTTTTTTCTTCCTTTTCCAGTAGTTTTGCTGTATGATTGAGTGTAAACGGCTCCCTGTAGCACAGAAGATAACAAAAAAGATGGTCAAATGAGCAGAACTGGGGAGTGGAAGAGAGTGGTGCTAAACCAGCTGGGGGTATGGGTAGATTTAGCCACCCTCATTCTCTTCAAAACTGTGAGGAATCCTGAAAGTAAGAGGCCAAAAAAGAATTCAGACATGAATGCATTTCAATGCAGTTTTAACAGTCTGGTCTGTGACCAACTAGAAATTAAGTAGTGAAAACTTCTTCCAGCAGAGCATGCAAAGTTATGTCCAAATAGATAATTTTAGTTAGCATATCCCTCTTCCCTTTAGACAGCTCAGACAGCAGGACTATTGGACACTACCATTTTGGGAAATTCCTTTGTGTTGAGTTATTTTCAAATCTATCCTCTATTTGTTTTCTTTTTGGTTTTGTTTTATTTTTTAATGTGCACTTTAACACAAAGGCATTCTCTGGGTAGTTTGTGCCAGTGCCTCGTCACCCTCACAGTAAAGAATTTTTTCCTAGTATCAGATCTAAAGCTGCCCTTTTTCAATTTAAAGCCACTCCCCCCTGTCCTATCACTGTATTCCATTGTAAAACATCCCTCTCCAACTCTTTTGAAGGCCCCTTTAGGTATTAGAAGGTGCTATAAGGTCTCCCCAGAGCCTTCTCTTCTCCAGGCTGAACAACCCCAGCTCCCTCAGCCTGTCTCCATAGGAGAGGTGCTCCAATGGCCTCTCCTGGACTCAGTCCAACAGGCTCTGTGCTGAGGACTCCCAAGCTGGATGCAGCACTTCAGGTGGGGTCTCACCAGTACCACCAAACTATAGAGATCAACCGTATCCTAATATTAATTAATTATTAATTATTCCTTACCTCCATAACAACTTCTTTAGCAGTGGAAACAGCCAATGACCACTGTGAGTAATAGGCTAAACTTTCTTTTATATCTATACAATCGAACCTGCTGCTCCCACGTAGAGCAAACATGGCAACATTTTAAAAACCACACATCTTGCCCAGTGACACAGCTTTTTATCTTCTGTTTTATGTTCTAGTGCATTTATTTATTAGGGACTACTCCATCAGCTCAGGAAATGAGTTCTCTTAAAGATAATAGCATTCAGTATTTATCACATCTCTCATTTCACGGTGACAGAGAAGCCATTTGTAATGATGATCACATGCAAATTCCTGTTACATTGCCTGTAAGAAGTGTATTACAAGTAAAGGGGAAAAAATCTTACTGCATCAACATTGGAAGTTTGCTGCAAGGAGCTAATGATTTGCACTAGGGAAGTGCCTGCAAGGAATTCATATTGTCAGTGATTTGATGTCTGAGGTGGTCTAGAGTTAATATGCAGAGGGCAGCTACATAACACAGTAAATGCACACAAGAGCACTCTTTTATTTTCTTCACAGAAGAGCATTAAGAGGAAGAACAGTCAGAGAAATAACAACATAGCCATTAACTGAAAAAGTGCAATCCATTCATCGAGCCAAATGGAAAATATTTCTTTACCAAATTTTTTGTAAAACAGAATCCAGTAAGGCCTGTCTTAGGCAGTGAGTTTCTGTCAGGTGTTTCTTTAAGCACAAATTACCTCTTATCAGTGCTGTGTGTGTGTGTGTGTAAGTCATATCACAGTGCTCACATGTTTAAAGACAAGTTAGAAAAGTAAACGACATTGCACACAGGCAGCAGTTCATTTCAATTAGTATGGTGTTTGGAGAAAATATCCCTGGAAACATTTTGGCACAATAGCTTGCTTTATTTTCTTTTCTTACAACACAACACTGAAATAAGGGTGTAGACTTGCCCCCAGGTCACTGCAATGCACAGGATATTTTGTGTTCTCTTCATAACTGCTGAGGAGTACAATTGTCTCAGTAGAATTAACAAGTTAATCTACCAAATCTAGATGCTAATATAGTGGCATTTTTTTGCAATAATCAACCCAAATGAACTGATACACTACTGGACTGATGAGCAGCTGGTTGAAACAGCTCTGACACTACAGGCAATTTGGCTGTTAGTGCTGTGTTCAGCATTTTGACCTGATGAATAAAT
Organism: Vireo altiloquus; assembly: GCA_013396875.1. Taxonomy (NCBI): domain Eukaryota; kingdom Metazoa; phylum Chordata; class Aves; order Passeriformes; family Vireonidae; genus Vireo; species Vireo altiloquus. The sequence goes on from VZRF01007799.1 coordinate 131,844, forward strand.
ACCAGCCAGCCACGCTGGTTTCAGTCAACACTTTTAGGAAATACCAAGCTTAATGAGCATAATAGAACAAAACAACACCTGCTAATGGGAAACAGTCTCCCTGTAGGCAAATGGTTGTTAATAACACCAAATCAGAATTTCACCTTCAGCCCAGGTCAAAAGTTGGTTTTTGGAGCTTTAGGCTTTTGTAACCATTTATAAGATTACCCCTAAAACACCTGCATACAAGAATGCACACCAGGGTAGGGAAAAAAGGAGAGCTGGGAGTGGACAACTCATTATCCCACCGTATGAATTCAGGTGTGCTAGTTTTGCACTGAAGAGAAGCAGTGGATTCCCCATCATTCCTCTCCAGGCCAGCAGGACTTCTCTGAATCTGTGTGGCACTCTGAGAACAATTGCTGGTGTGGGGGTTGTGGCCTTTGATGCCAAATAATTCGACTTGTAGGTTTTGTTTCAGTTGGCACATAATATTTTCCCTGAGGTTCAGCAGTGGGAACTGGAATGTTTATTGTCACACAGGCTAAGAACTAGTCCATGCTTTGCCTGTGGGAGGCCTCTTCTAACAAACTCACATGGTTCTGACCTACCCATTCAGGAAGTTTCAAAATTAAAAGGCTAAGGCAGGCAGCTCTTAAGGCTGGGAAAGAAAATTACTATTCTTCAACTGAGCAGGACTTAAAATAGCAATTAAAAGGACTAATGTGGCAGTAAGAAAGTATGGGAGGCATACTTGTATCCTATAAAGTACCTTTTAAAGTTTAACTCTTTCCCTCCATGTTCTTGACACACTAAAATCTCATGTCCTCCTTTCAGGACAAAATGTATTAGCAGCAGAGTTCACTAGTGAGATGCACTACAGTCTCCTCCTCATCTCAGTCATGGATGCCACAGCAGAACAGAGTTAAAACCTCAGAGAGAAAGGAAAATTCAGGTACTTGCTGCACCTCAGGTCATTTCTGCACCTCAGGCCTCATGTGTACATTCTCCTTTACCAACATCACTCACACAGGATCCCTTCTTCAAAAAAAACTCCTCCTTCACTGTCTAAGAGGAGATTTGGCCGAACAAGGGCAGAATCAAGGTCAAGCCTTATACAGAGATGGAGACTGAGAAAGAGACTCCTTATCTGCTGAGACTAAGTGTAATTATTTTCAGTAATGGAGCTAAATAAGTAGCAGCTCAAATGGTTTTGGCTAATTTTTCTTTTTTTATTGATAGTGACTGATTTTTTTTCTGGTGTGAGAAGGAGTTAAATGTAGTTTCTCTACAGTAATATGGTGTGAGAGTATGGCAGCCCTATTCCCTTCTCTGCTCCCTGAATTTCAACTCCAACCACCACCAGATTTTCAGAAAAATATAATAATTTCAGGAAATGACTTATATATGTCTTCCATCCTGAACTAATTATATTTTTCAGAGGGAAGAACAGAAAAGATACTCAAGATTTTAAAATTTCTCTATATGAAGAACTCTGTATATGACTCAAAATAAAAGCAAGTCTTTGAAATCAGAGTCATAGTGTGGACTGCTTCATGCACTTTCACCTCTCAAGCCCTGTTTTTCAAGAGTATCACCATAATCAAGTGAAGTGCAGCCCTGTTTAGCAATTGCCCTCTGGAAAACAGCAAAGCAAATAAAAAGTGCTTTGTCTTGCAATTTAGATGTTGTGGATATAGTCAATTTCTGTGCTGTGGGAATACTCTGGCTTGTGGTGGTAAGCATTTGCCATGATTCCATATTTCCAGCCGCTTCCTTTACAAGATAATTAAAAATTGAATAATATACTGAAGAAGAAAACAATTTACTGCCAGGGTTAAGTCTATTTTATTTACTTCCAAATACTTTGATATAGAGGAATGATATAAAAATGTTGCTTATAACTTACTCTAGTACTTTGATTACAACTAGGTTTTTTTAACTACTGAAATCCATTCAAACCACTTTGTCTTTCCAGATATTCTTCATAAATACTTTTTATACAAAGCTGTAAATTTATTCAATTAGGAATTTGATTAGAATGGAAATGGGAAGATACTCTCAGCTAAAAAAAAAAGTGATTTTCATATTTTTTCTTGGCCACTTTTTTTCTTGTAGTTTTGGTTAGGATAGTAGATATAAATGAAATGCCTAGCATTTTCAAGAGCTGGCTGAAGTTTCAATACCACCAGGATATTAAACCAGGTTTTATTAAGGGAAATCTGAAATTTCATTCTGTATTGGCAGTAGATTTTTACAAAATTATTGGTGCAAACAGCACAACATTAAGGTTGTACATTTGCATAATGGCTCTGTTATCACAGCACTCTGTGAGTCTCCACTTCTCTGAGCTAGAAGTGCTGCAAATCAGAAGAGGCTGTCCACGAGCATTATCTTGAACAAGTTGCAAACTCAGTCTCCGATATTTGGAGCTAAACTTCTCCAGATGGCTACAATTCCACTTAAATCATGTGCGGGAAACCAATCCACCTCCCTCTTCTCTACCTGTTTTTATCAGAAATAAGAGGTTGTCGAAGGGGTTGCAAATAGCAACACTAAGATGTACATTAAAAGTTCTTTTGTTATGCTGATGATGCAAATAAATTTTTTATTATCCTGCACATAGTCTGAAATAAATTTGCCTGGACGTCCCTGCATTTAGGAATCTGTAAAGCTGGATATCAGCTCATTATAAATTATAAAAAGATATCTTGCATGCCTGCAGAATGGAGAAACAGAGGTAAGGGGTTTGTTATTAACTCATTTATGGATGCTAAAGCATGCAGGAACTAGCAAGAGACTGCAGGTAAATTAAACTACAACAAAAGTAAAAGATGGTACAGAGGAAATAGATCCATGAAAATATTTTGTATGAACAGTAGTGGAATTTCAGCCACAGCCTTCTGTTTATTTAAAGAGCATTACAGGACCATAGGGTTATTGCAGAAATCTGCCTGCTCTGGTGTGTGGAAGGAGGTAGAGGTTTTGGTCACAGCATTCATGTTGATGGTGTGCTACCTGTGCCAAGAAAGTGAACTGCAAGTGCTTGAAGCAGATTACATAAAACATAAAACAGGGTTAACACCCAGTCGTGCAGACAGCAAAATATTATACTGAAAGATTAAGCAGCATGTTAATTTCAGATGTGTTTCTGAGACTATCTGCTTTTATTCATTATTTTCTTTAATGATGAAAAAGATTAACAGGGTGAAAAGGGAGCTGCTTTGTTCTCTTCAGAGCAGAACAGATGCACATCAGATGCTGCAGTCCTTTGTGTAAAGAAATACATTGCAGTCTGCAGCATTCCCAAGAAAAAATTAACAAAATCACCAGAGTTTCAGATTTCTTTTTTTTGCTCACTTAACTACTTGACTTGAAGTGTCTGTGGAACAGGTTTGCAGTAAATTGTGTTTCTGAGGCAGTGTTAAGCCAGTTACAAGTGGGCAAGTACATTAAGATACCTGCTTTTGGATTATTGTTTTGCTAGTATTCCATAATAGAAATCTTTCCAGAGTGTCATAAAAATTATCCTCTGAGTCCCTTCTTGGGTAAAAATTACACAACCAGTAGTAACAAGGATGTCAGTCTAAGCTTTAGCAGGCATAGTTAATCAGTGCAGCTTCATTGCCTTTGGTATATTCGAGGCAGTATCCTTAAATTAACTTTCTTGGAATATCTCTCCTTCAGAGAAAACCCACATTGAATTCTATCTTCTAAAACAGAATAATTCTTATTATGTTTCCTATGCCTCATACCATATTTGAACATCAGAAGTATTAGGTAGAAGGACAAATGACACTGGTGTTGGAGTAGACTAATGTACTTCAAACAAAACAAAAGAAAAAACCTGCTTTAAAATTATATTTTCTATGTATAAATTAAAGTGGATGCTGCACCACTGGTAAAAGCAACTCTCAGCCCAAGCAGGACAGAAAAGAGACGGAAAGAGATGAGCCAGAGGATGGAAATACACAGAATGTTTCAAACCAAAAGATTAAACAAGTCTGTGGAGAACGACAAACCCATGAGCAGCAAGTATTCCTTGGGCACAGAAAAGGCTAAGTAGGCAACTAAGAGTGAAGTCACCTAATCTGCTCTCCTGGAGAAACAGTGTGGACATGCCACTGAACTCTAACCTCCCTGAATCTGGGAACATTCAGGTTCCAAGAGCAGATCACATGGCTGTTGCATGTGGGACACAACTAGGAGCCCTTTATCTCCAGTGAAATCTCCTGTACCATATCAATTTACACCAGGGAAGGAGACTGAGGTACAGGGATGTAACAGGAAACCACTGCTGTAGGTTGGGGCAAGTTGAGAGGAAGTTAATGTGTACAACTCAGATGACTGCTGATTTGTTGATGGCCCATGTATTTAGTGCTTTTAAAAATTATTAAGACCTCCATACAGATTGTGATTTTTTGTTTTTTAATTTATGCGCAAGAAAGGGAAGAACAACTCTTAAGGATTTGAGAAGAAAAAAAAATACCTGCCCAGAGAGTGGAATTTGGAAAGTGATTCCTTATTTTGACTTTTCCAAATTACATCATAGACTGCTTGGTTTTCTTTTGGTAAGTACCTCTCTTCTCAGTACCATTTTATGCATAGTGATACTCAAAGGACTCAGATTTAGGGCCCAATGAGACAGAAAATCTTGGTTTTTCTTACTTACCATGTACATCTGCTTTTAGCTCCCAAATTTGGGTTGCCTGCTCATGGAAGAGCAATCACTGCTCTTTGGCTTGGGTTTGCAGTCACTCGGTCTGCTTGAATAATTTCAAGGACTGAATAACCAAAGTACACAGGCTCATGTTTATTTACACACACTACTGATCAGACCATTTAAAAAAATAAGTTCACAGTTTGCATGCAGAGAAGTCTTAAATCAGAGGGCAGACTTCTCCAGCTAAACCCTTCAGAAAATTTGAGCTAATGTAGCTCCAATTCTCAGCCTTATTCCACTACCCAGGTAAGTTTGTTGAATATTATGACACTGCCCAGTTTACTGTCAAAAAGAAGAATGTTGATTCATATTAAAATCAAGTCATGTCATGTCTGCTTCTCTTTAGAATAAAGAAAAATGACAACATAATATTGGAACCTGTCAGGCTTTCTTAGAGAAAATACACTGGTCATATTGGAATAAAGCAGCCATACCAGCAGGGAGTACAAATCTTAAAGACTGGTTTTAAAAATACTAATGTATTTCTCCAGGAACAGATAAATGTGGCAATTTTTCAGTGATCTTCAGATAAAATACTTTTCAATAATTTATGTTTTTACTCCCACTCTTATACTACTTTGAAAAGATGGTTCTTTTCCTCTGGTGATTTCATTTTGAATGTATTCCTGCAGTTATCTAACAATGATAGTTTCATTAAGATTAAAATAAGAAATGAAAAATATAATTATTCATATTTTGTTTCCTGAATGTGCAGAACATATGGATAAGTTTGCTTGTTTAAACCTCTTCCTGATAAGCCTTAGCTTCCTTATTTAAAAGTTGTAAAGGAAACAATTGACAACAAAGAGTTTCCTGTAACAGAAGAGAGACTTTTCCCCAGTCACACTCAGCAAAGGGTTTCATCCAATAGTAGAGGTTAACCCTCTTAAGCTTCCTTTCAAACTTTCATACAAACCAGGTAAATTAGAGATACATTTGTTCACATTGCATTTGGGTTCATTCCCCTGATTTTTTTTTTTTCTATTAGTCTACTGTTCTTGAAATTTTCAGGGTACATCTCTATGGACTTTTGAGTCCATAGAGATGGTCAAAAAACATGCTGTGGAAAAACATATGCCTGTATTTTTCTCTGTAAATAATGGCAGTTTCCCCGTTCTGACCTCAGGTAGCCTGACTATGATATGTATCACAGGGGACTAAGTGTTATTTGCAGTTGTGCAACTGCATAACACAAATAATAAAATCACTTTGTTAATGACAACTCCTTTTTTTTTTTTTTCCTCCATCTCTAATTGGTAATGTGGTTATGATTTTCTCTCATGGCATGCTGTGTGATTTGGACCTATCCCTTCAACATATTTTGCATTCATGGTAAGTGTGCCTTCCCTAGAGCACTACTATTTTCTCTTTCCATGCAATGGGATAAATTACACTGAGCTGTGGACAATGCAATCAAATCCTAGCACAAGAAACAGAAAAAAATTCCATGTTTCCATCTTAAATGGGAATTAAACACTTTTAAAAGCTTCTTTAATTCAGAGTTAGATTATTCTTAACACCAGTGGTGATAAAAGACATAGAATGACCAGAGGACACTGGTGGCTTTGTTTTCTCATCACTCAAATGCCATGTCACAGATTGTCCTGTCCAGAGACAGAGCAAGCACTGGATTAGCAGATTTTCCTGTTGCCAACTGAACACCTCTGCCCCTTTTCTTTGATGACAACCTGCCATGGACTGCTGGGGCTAACTTTGAAAAAAAGGTGTTTGAAGTGCTTGTGGATTTAATGGAGCTACAAAGAGACAGGTACCACCACATGTTGCTGCTTCAGTTCACTCTGCATTGCCATTTCTCCTGGTAATGGATTCAGCCAAAGTTGCGTGGGTCTGATGATACCTGATTGTAATTGACATAACAAGATGCATTCCGTGAGTGCAAAGTAGTTGGACTGTAATTAGTCATGTGATAAGTAAGTATATGTGGTACATCTTATGCTTGGACTCTTAAAAATACAATCTGCAAAGCAAAAAAGAATGAGATACAGTTTATTTGATTTTTAGGTGGCTCGTGTACATTAGGTAGTGTCAAGCCAAAGAGTGGCAACCTCAGAACAAGGGAAGTTACTCAAAAGATCACAACATTCTTATGCTCTGACTGCACTTGTACACACTAAATTTGCTTGCAAATGTAGCATGAAATGCTCCTTGCATGCAATGCCCTGTAATTTTTAAACATGCTGAGTAAAGATTTTATTTAAAAGCACAAACCAGTGGTTCCACCATAAGGAAGTATTTTGCAAAGAAGCCCTTTGAAATTTAAATAAGATAGTCTCCTACTGAAAAATCTCCAGAGTTGAAGGGAGAAAAGGGCTTGTCTTAAATTTAAAAAAAACACAGGACTCACTGTAAGGTAGTGAAGTGTAAATATGTAGCCACAGGAAAACCTTCCAGAGTCTAAGCAACAATCTGATTCCTTCTGGTCTACCAGCTCTTCTGGAGGAAGAGTGTGGGATTAGGAGTCAAAACTCTACACCAAGTCAGTACTTTGCACCAAGTTTCCTGCATAACCCTGAATATATCAAGCCATGCCTCAGCTTTTCCTTCTTTGAAATGCAGATAATACTACCCTTCCATTTGTTGTGAAATTTAGCAAATCCCGTATAGCGACCTACTTTGAAAGCTTCAAGAGGCAGGAGTTACAGATGCCAAATATTATCAGACATACATAAAAATATATAATTAGGATTATGAAGGAAGAACTGAAAATTAAGCAATTCATTAACACTTCACCCCAATTGTGGAGTGTTTCCTACAGAGGGATTAAATGATGACCCGTCTCTGAGAAGTGAGACAGTTTTCCAAGGGTGTGTTTCTGTTGCAAACTGTTTCCTGTCTCTGCTTGTTCTAAAAGTAATTTATGGCCAGGGGATACTAAAGAAACTTCTCCTTGGGGCTAATGGCTGTTAGAAAATCTGTTTATGTTTCAAGTTGTGGAAATACGTAGTACAAACTCAATGTGAAGAAGGCTGTCCATCACACTGCTCCATCCGCTTCACACTTCAAAGAAACTTTCCAGTTAACAAAGCAGTAAAACATTACTAAGAGAAGCAGTGTGACAAAACCAAGTGGAAGTTGGAAAGAAGTGTCCCACAATTATTATGTAATTATATTAATCAATATAATTCTTTTAATCACCAAAGTGTGCAACTTTCACAAGATGTTCACGTGCAATCCTCACAGAAGTCAGCTGGAGTGGCTGGCCTATGTATCACTGGAGACAAAATTTACCAGGATGAAGGGTTGCCACTCACTCTGTGGGAGGAGTTCTCTTCTTCAAATTAAGTATCTCTTTCTTTTTTAAAGGCACTTGATTTAAAATCTGTGAGACCCAAACTAACTGATGATGAATTGCAAAAAATGTAAAATTACCATGAAAGCTTGGTGTTAATAAGCAATTAAGAAAGCAAGGTAAAATCCTGAAAAAATTCCTGCACAAATGCAAAAGCACGTACTTATTATTGCTTATTATTCCAATAAAATTAAAAGCAATCTATTTCAGTGGGTGCAAATGTTTGGAAAGGTTAACTTCTAGGGTGGAACTCAGTCCCTTTAGTTTGACAAAATAGTTTTTTACCTAGTCAAACCAAACATCATCAGATATCCCAGCACCTAGCTTTTAAAAGCACAGTTTTGTACAATAACATATATTAAATAATCCTTAGTATTACATAAGACACAAGACAGTTTTTTTGGTCAAATTGGCTTTTTGTGGCAAATGTGAATAGAAATGTAAATTAAAATGGTTCATAGATTAAGTAGTTGTCACAGTAATTGTTACCTGCAGTCAGATTATGGTCACTGTAACTTCAATGTAAAACTGGACTAATTCCACAGGTTTAAATGTAATTATTCTGGAATAATTCTTGTGGAGTTCTTGTGGACAATGATACCCTTAAGTGATTTACAGACAGGCAGAAGAGGATTTTATAAGTATGGAAATAAATTCAAGCACCATTACAGTGAGTACAATACTTCTATGTCATTAGATATATTTTCTTATTTTTGTTTTCTTCTGACCCTTTGATAGCTCGTTTAGTAGCTTATACAGTCATATACTTCTTTAATTCTGTATTTTTCTCGCTATGTTCTCCTGGAGTCTATCTTTGCCCTTTTTTTAGCTGGTTTTCCAAAGCGTTTAATGACTCAACAGACATGTTTGCATCAGTGTCTCCTACTATTATCTCTTCATCCATAGATATTTTAACCTTTACTGAAATATTTCATCACCTGTTTCATCATCATCAGACATTTGTTTATGTTACCTTTGGCTACTGCTAGGAAGTGCAAGGACCCTGGTATTGCCTCTGCAAAGATGGCATTGGAAACATAAAAAAGCATAAAGGAAATATTGAGCACAATGTTCAGGACCCACGAGTTTGTTACACTGTTGCTACAAACAGTGTCCCTGAGTGAATGCTATCAGTGATGGAAACTGAAAAAAAAAAAATCTTACAGATGTCAGCAATCAGTGGTAAAAAAGTTAAGAAAAAGAATGTTGCGTTATATTGATTTGGTTTGTTAACTTCTACTCGGTTTACTACCTTTTAATGAAAAGTAGTGCAAATAATACATCAAATTCCTCTCCCTTCCAGTTAGTTATAAGATCACCCATCTAAATATGCACATATTTGCTAGTCAAAAATAGCAAAATCATTCAATCCTTGAAGACAAATATGAACAACTTAGTTTCCAGTCATTTCTATCACCTCAGCAAAGTGGGATTTGATCAAGCAGAACAAATTCACGTGAGTAACCTGAGGAAGTTCAACAGCTTGGGAAGTGGAATAAAGCAGTGCACTCGCTGTAAGTGCTGGAACTACATGTTGGATTATTTGCCTGTAGACATCCACCTACTGAAACTGTCATTGTGCAACTTCCATTGCGTGAAATCAAAAACAAAATTAAAGGACGAGCCCCAAATCATAGAATTCACCACTAGATAAGCAGCATTTCTTGTTGACCTGTGAGTACTGAGGATCACAGCCGAATATGAAGCTGTCATCTGTACAAGTCAGCATCTTCTCTGTTTGAGGGAACTGTGAAGCTCTCACCGTGTTCAGCAGAGGTTGTACTATGACTTGCACACAGGGTGATGCTAAGCTGCACTGCAGCAAGAAGAATGAATTGATTGAAGATGAACACAATGCTTTCAGATGCTGGAGAGCTACAACAAAGGAATATTCAAAATCCTCTGTGCCTGGCCTTTACAATTTGGTCAGCTGAGAGTCATCAATTATAGAATTATAGAAATTACAGAAACACTACAATTTTGGGAAAAAAAAAAAATCTTGGTGCCCCCCTGTACCCCTGGCAACTTGTCTAGACTTTGGTCTGTCCCTCCATACAATCTAGCTACTGTTGATGTAGAGAGCCTTTTCTTCCAAACAGGCTGCACTCTGGGACAGCCTTTGTGTCTTCTCAGCCTCGGTGACCCTTCATCCCATTTCAAATCTCAAATGAAAACAAGTCCTTTTCTCCTACTCTCCCTATACATTTTAATGTCTCTCTTCCGCTGCTCTGATTTAACTCTTCACTGTAATATCCCTAAACAGAACCTTCATTAAGATAGACTCCAAAGTTAAATGCAGAGAGGACCAGTTTGAACAAGTAGTTTCTGTCTGGGCAAGATTGTTCTCTACTGTATATTTACTACTATTTCAACCAGTCTGGTTTTAAGTATCTAGAGCTAATTAGCTCCTGAAAATTAGATTTTTCTTGAAGATTATCCTCAAGAGCTGTAAGTCTTGATGTAAGAACTACTTTCCTAGTAAACTTACTATTTTTAAATTTTTTTTTACATGGTGCCAATGTAACTATACTCCCATATATAACTCAAACTTCTTTTTTTGCAACTGTACTGATACAGGGCCAACAAGAGCACTACAGACTTTGCTGGCATTAGCCTACAAATGGATTTCATTGCAGATGGGGACCGAAAATACTTCTATTGGCATTGAGCCTCATCAAATGTTTGTAGGCAGTGTTTTCCCTATCCCTTCATTGTCGTTTATCCAAAAAACATAAAATGGCCAGTAGTTCTAAAGGGATCTGTCAATCAAGCTGCCAAACTTCAGATACCATTTGTTCTGTACATTTTGAAAATAAGATCCCCCTTTGTGCACCAAAACTGGGAAACGCCCAACATTAATTGTCGCTTTTAAAAATCCCAGACAGTCACTGTACTGTCTTAATACTTCCCAGGGATTTAATCTTTGTGGTAGCTATTTCCCTTTGCTCCTTCTTTGTGAGCCACTCATATAATTTCCTTAGGATCATTTAGATAATACAAGGACAACACCTAACACAGACAAACAGAAGGTGCTTTGTGGGCCAAGGACTTGATATGCCTATGTTGGGCTTTTTTATTTTTCTTTTTTTTTTTTTATGGTTTTCCTTAGCTGCAAAGTGTGAATTGTCAGACTTAGTCTCCCTCTAAACTGACCTTTGCATGTACACTGCAGCAGGCCACACAATTTTTGATTCTCATGAGCTTAAGGAATGGTTCTGTCCAGTTTATGAACAGGTTTTGTCCTAATACACAGTCGAGGTGTGGCCAGGCATGCATCCCAAACCAGGAACTTGGAGGTGCTCTTGGATCTCCCAGTTTAGGCATGGATAGAGGTGCAACTCTTTATTAAAGAAGCTTCAACATGAACAGTAGATAACATAAATTGATTTCTTTTATTTTTCTTGAGCAAAGTTGCATTACATTAAACATAAGTTATAAGTAAATGATGCAAGATTTTGATGGTGGAATGATTGAAGGACATTTATTTGCCAGACAATTTCTTCAGAGGAAAATTTAATGTTTGCATCTCCATGGAAAGTTTCTCTGAACAGCTAAGGAAAAAGACACCCTCAGGAATCTCTTCTGCAATGTCAATCTCTGCAGTAAATGTGTTGTGTTCACAACAAATCCAGAAGTACCACATTGATGAAAGCTATTTCATTTTTCCACAGTGGAGACATTCCAAGGCATCACAGCCATGCACAGTCTTTGTGCACAGCATGCTGTCTTTCTTTTAGTCAGTGATGTAAGAAGTTTCTGAAGTTTTGTTAATGTTTTCTATGTATTTGCATCCCTGTAAAATGCACAGTAGGTGAAGAGGGTAATTATATTTTTCATTGATCCTAAGCACCACGTTTCCTTGTTGAAGATGTTTAATTAAAAATATAATCAAATAATCTAATGAGGTAATTGTTAAGGAATTCACATACATTTACAAGGCCAAGGAAAATGCTGTCCCAAATAGATGCTCATTAATAGAATGAAGAACAAGGAACTAAATCTTCTTTTGAGGAAAGCAAATTACAATCAAATTTACAGTCTTTTAAGAGAAGTGACTCTCTGGGAAGGAGACTTCTGTATTCAGAGGCATATTCCAGTACAAGTATACAATATTGCCTTGTTATGTAGGTTGGGTTTTAACACATCTCCAAGTCCTGCTTCCTTCATTCTGTTTATTTGAATTAATAATGCATCTTTGCAAAAAATCATATTCCTACAAACAGTTCTTTCTATGCCCCATCTTCAAATACAGTGAAGACAGAACATATATAGACATGGGTTAGAGTCACTATGAATTCACCTGAAGTATGGAAGAAGAGGTTTAGGATAAAACCTATTATAGATCATTAGCACCTATAAAAAAAATCTCTTTCATTGAGTCACTAACCTGTTGAAAGAGGAGGTGCCATAGAATGTTTAAATGTACAGGGACCAAAATGAGCTCTTGTTGAAAATGTGGTTACCAATATATGCAGTTCACCTTAAAATATAAGTAGATAGTTATCAACCTAAAGAACTTGTATTACAAGAAAATTATATTTAAATTACATAACTAACAACCTCTCAGATTACTGTAGCCTCTTACAATGTAAATTACTTTTACTACTCATCTTTATTTTTGTTATGACTTACACAAAATCCCCGACACTATTAGTTATGACAGACTGACTTTTATGCTGAGTCCTTAATACTTTAGTTAACACAAAACAATTGGTGTTTTGCTAGGAAACAGTTACAGGAAAACATTTTTATTTACTCTAATGCAACTGTTTCCACACTTTTTTTTTAATAGAAATTACTCTTCCAGACGATTATTCTGGAAGATGATTTTCACACAGCCCGAATTTGGGGGCACGTCTCTGGTTGCATTATTCTTTGCGACTTAAAAGTGCTTTCCCTACCCTGTGACTATTTTCTTCCACAGTCTGTCTCCAAAAAAGAGGGAGCTACTGCAGAAGCCCCAGAGGAACCCACCGGAGAAGCTGCAACCCCACTGCACAAGTGGGCAGGGGCTTCCCACAGTGGATCTCACACTCGAAGTGGAAAAAGAAGGCTTAATTGAAAAAAAAAAAAAAAAAAAAAAAAAAAAGGAAAAAAAAAAAAGAAAAGAAAAAAAAAATGAAAGGAAAAAAAAAAGAAACCCCCCCCAAGTTTTCACCTCATCAAGTGGAGCTTTCCCTCACCAGTTTGTCTGACAACTACAAACAATCGGCCATGTTTGAAAGCTTTGCCATTAAGTCTTTTGTTTAAGTTTGCGGACCAAGACTTCCAGCTGAAGAGCCAAGGTCTGGGAGCAGCCAGAATTTCATCCCCGAGAAAAAAAAAAAAAAAA
>VZRF01007799.1:145580-211361 GCA_013396875.1 Vireo altiloquus
AGCTACCGGGGCACTCGCAGGGGCGGCTGCGGGCCGTGCACGGCGGGAGGGTAGGAGGGAATGCGGAGGGAAGGAGGCAGCCGCGGGGCGGGGAGCGCCGCAGCTCCCGCCCTCTCCGCGCCGGGTCTGGCGGGCGGCGGGGAGGGGATGCTGCTCCGCGCTCCCAGCGCAGCCCTGCCCGGCCGCTCCGGGCGAAGCTCCGCGCTGCTCGGCTCCTTGGCCGCCCTGCGAGTGCGGACGGCGGCTCTGGAGGGGCGGTAGGTGCGCGGCTGCTTTCCCGGAGGGATGGGGGCTCTCCCGGAGGGATGGCCGCCGGTGGGCGTGTGAGCGCCTGGCTTCGCTTCTCGGATCGCAGCGGGGCTGGCGGCGGGGTGCGGGAGAGGTGAAGCAAGGCCGCACGGAGCGGCGGGGGATGGTGGTGCTCCCACCGGGACCTCCAGCCCCGGTCCCGTGGGGTCGGACAGGGCGCCCGGAGCAGCGGGACGCGCTCTGCCGGCCGAGTAGGGCTTGGGATTGCCTGCGCCAGTCAAACAAAGCAACCCCCGCGGCCCTCGGACTTGTTAACAGAGGGGAAACTTTTTCCTCATTAACGTTTTTGGAGAAGCAGAAATGAAGGATAAATCTGTTGGCCGGTGATGAGAAATAGCGTAGGTTTCATTGGCTTTTTATCTCCTAACAATCGACACCTCCGCAGACCGCAGGATAATCTCTCTCATATTCTAGATTGTGTCATTCTCTTTAAATTGCATGTTTAAAACAACAAAGGCAGTGACTTCATAGGGAACCGCCAGGAGCTGTTCTGTACCCCTCCTGTTTACTGGGGAGACATTTGGGAACCGGTTTGGTTTTGTAGGTAGGATCAGAAGTAAATGTAGGACATGGAAACTGTAAGGTTGGTTGCTGGTAATCTGTGTCTAGCCATCTTATTAAAGTGTGAGTTTGGGAGAAGAGAATATGAAAGTCTTTGCATGTGGAACTAGCTGGGGCAGTAATCGTGATCAGTTCCTGAAACCTTTTCAGGGAAGAGGACGTGTTTTGTGAAACTGTGCAGCAAAACTGGGTCAGAATACACAGACATTTTCCTGAGGGCTGAACCTCATGTGAGAAAGCTGTCATTGAATATATATATTCCAAGGTGTCATGACTCCCAGGTCATTTGTTTGGGCTCAGGTTAGTGAAATGATGACATTTAGTACCCATTCCAGAGCAGGACTGCTGTTGGTGTTCACATTAAGCATCAGGCTTCTGACTGAACGTCACCTATGCAAGTCTGTCTTTGGATGACCACAAATAGGTTCTAAAGACATTTCTGCAAGAGTTAGAATCAGCCAGGATAGAGGTGCAAATGGGAAAACAGTTTGGGTCTTGTGCAAGAAATACCGATGGGGAAAGAGTAAATCTAGTCAGAGGATCTTTGGTAGTGCAGTTACAACAGAATTTGCTACCACTCCTAGTGCTATCAGTCGGACATATCTGTTCAGCTTTCACATGCAGCAGATGTGTTTCACTTGGAGTGTCTTTTTTTTAATCTGCCAACGAGCATGTCTTTCCATGAACAGTTCTAGAATTTAAGTAGCGATTTAAGGAAAGAAGACAATGACAGCAAGAGAGAAAAACATGCAGTCTAACTTTGAAAGATATTTTGTTACTCATTTTTAACCTAACAACCCTGTTTGGTGAGTGGAAAGGCACATAATGTATTCCTTCCATAATGGGACTTTTTTTTTTTTTTGCTTGTGCATGATAAAAAAATTAACCTTATTTAGATTAGGGTTTTTATATTGATTTTTTCCTAATCAGAGTGTGGTTGTTTGGTTTTTTTAATTTAAAAGTGCAGCAAAAGTAAATACTTTTGAATATACCAGATGTAAAAGGAGACAGTCTGTATCACAGAGTGTTGTTCTAACAGCTTACTGAAAAAAAGTCTCTTAATTCTGAGACTGTTGTTGAGCACAGTTGAAGGCTGTGAGAACCACAGGCTCAAGGACATTTGAGTGGATACAAGAGCAAGGAAGTATCCCTGTGAGGAGGTTGAGCACAATGTTAAAGCATAAGTGAGTATGCTGCATGTATTTTCACCAGGATAACAGTGCCTGATGAAAGGATGTGACCCAGTCGTGTGTTTACAGCTTCAGAGGCCTTTGAAAGTAAAAATGGACGGTGTGGATGAGTGGTAAATAACCACTGTGACTGGTCATCGTGAGCCTGCGATAACTTGTGCATAACATTGTCGTTTTCAATGCCTTGAAGGGAAGTAATGAAGAAGCCTAGGAAAGGGAGGAGATTGCATTCCTGAGAGTGGGAAGCTACCAGGGCACAAATGTCACCTGTTCTGGTGGCAGGAAATTGTAGCATCTTTGCTTTATTTTTCATTTATGGTGAGACTTTTTCAGCCATGTGGTTCGTGCAGACTGACAATCACCGAGACAGCCTGAACATAAAAATGCAGAATTTTAGCTGTTTTTAAAGAGCACAACAGGGAAGATATTTTCATTTTTACGTGTGGAACAGAAATTATTTGGCACATAGCTATTTTTCTCCCAACCAAATGCAGGTATGAACAATAATAATTAGTGGTTGTATGGTACAATAAATCTTCAAAGTGCCTTCAAATCTTAATCAGCAAACCTTAATAGCATGCTATTCCTGCAAGGGAGGTAAGTAATTAGATAAAATGAGACTGGGCAGACTCTTAAATGGAGTTTATTGTTGGAGTGCTTGTCAGTTTCACAAAGCTCTTCTTTATCACTGAGGTCTCTGTATGCTGCCAGACTTAAATGGCTTCAAGTGTTTATATGTTGAAATACACGACATTATGGCCGAGAGGGCCTCGTTAATATTGACATTCTCTTGTTCAAAGTTCTTCACAGTGAAGGAGACCTTGCACTCAAGAGCCTCTGCAGTGGTTGTTCCAGAGAACCTGTGAAGATTTATTAACCTGAATAAGAGTAAGGTCTGCTCCTTAAGGGAAATGATTTTCTTCTGAATAGCTTTCCAATTTACTTGTGTGACAAGCCTAGAACCTTTAGTCCAGCAATGGTAAAACTCAAGTGATTTTGCCAGTAGTTTCTTAAACCAAAGAACATTAAGTATTGCTCTGGCTACTGCATTTTTGGGAGTGTTGGTTATCAGCTCAAGTCTGTCACTTTTTTTTCCTCTGCTTACAGAAAAATTGACTGGAATTTTACTGTTTCAAAACGAGCTAGTTAGTGAGACTAAAAGATTGAAAAGCAAGTCTTGAGGTAGTGTGTCATGGTGCAGAAAATATTTGTAAGCAGTTGCCCCAAGCTGTCGCTTAGCATGGGACAAGCGCAGATGGAAAGCTGTGAATACCACAGTAAGTTAATGTTGTATGTCGCCAGTTAACTATTAATGAAATCTGTGCATCTGTAAAGAAGGGTGGAACTTCTGAAAGAAGTGTTTCCCAGCCCCACCTCCTCCTCCTGAAGTACAGAGAAGGAAGCTGGCATTTACAGATGGGAAGGGCACAAGACGACTCTGGTTTTTATTTCATCCGGGCTTCTCTTTCTCCTGTCCCACTTAAATACCTGGTGAGGAACCAGGCATGTTCTTTGTGCATCATTATCTGTTGAAATGCTTTCATAAAAGGCAATGAATTGAGTAGGGTGCCCTGGGACAATGATATGTCCTGTGAATTTGAAATCCACTTGGTAGGATAGAGATCTGCTCCAGTTGTGACTCTGTATTCTGTGAAAGAATAACAGACGTGGGAAGGCTTTGTTCTCAGGGTTTCATTTGTCCTTTATCTTTTATGTGTAAATATAATATGCAACAGAAATGTCTGCAAGTAATATGTCAAGAATTGAAGGAGAACTGGTATTAAAACTGCTGATTTTTGATTGCTGGTATTTATAGGGAATACTGTATTTTTGCAGGACGTTGAGTATTATTAAGGATTTGCAGGTGGTAGGGTAATGCCAGATTTAGGACTAGGTGCTGTGTCAGCTTGTAGTTCCAGCTTTAAACAATTGGCCATTAAATTAGGTGAGATGGGGCACTTGGAAAAGAGAGGAAAGCTTTACCTCCTGCTTTGCAACTAAAAGTAAGGCATGGGGAGAAGAACTGACTGACCCAAAATTGATGAAAATTTAATAGGACAAGTTTGGAACTGAACACAAACCTCTTCATAAACTAATCTGCTGCTGTCAAAAATATCGTGGGTTTTTAGTAGACTTCAAATTTCTGTGTGCCTCTGCCTTGTCAGAGGAAGCACATGGTTTTCTGGGGTTTTGTGGTTTCTTTATCCAACTCTGGCTAAAGATTTTTGTGTGTGTGTTTCTTGGCAGTTGTCTTCCTAAAGAGCATTTGTCTGTATCTGTGGGAGAAGTATGGGAGGGAACATTCTATAGAGCTTGCTGAAATTTTTGATAGTGAATCTGAAAATGGCTTTCATGTGGTGTTGACATCTTCTCTGGGTATTTGTATGTAGTGTGGATACTTGGCTTCAGGCATCTGCAGAGAGGTACCTTGGAAGTGGCATATCTGAAGTCTGGTTTAGTCAGAAAAGTAGATCTGGAGCTGGAAATCTTGAGCTTCTGCTCAAGAAGACTTTTCTTGAGCAGTGCTATTGCAGGTGACATATATTCGTGTTGTAAGCTTGAAATTGATGCTGAGCTTCTTAGGAAACACTCCTGTTTATTTCTCAAGTAAAAGAACTTAAGAAGAGGCTTTTTCCTATCAGACTTTTCCTTGAACGCTAGTTTTGTTTGTGTAGGGTAGAAGGCTATTAAGAGCATACAAATTCCTAATTTTTTAATGTGCTTTTCATCATAACGAAAGCTAAACTCTCAACTGGATAAATCAGTGGAAATGCTAGGTTCTCCTTTGTTTTATATCCAGTTTCACAACAGCTGTAACAGCTGTTTTGGCTACATCTGTATATGTATGTAGGTGCAACTGATGCTCTCTAGCACCATGCTATGTGCTGTATGAAAGTAGCAATCAATACTAGTTCATTGCAGTAGTCTAGTTATGCCAATGTAGTTGAATTTGTTGCATTTTTTGTTGATTTAAGTGCTGTTTCAGAGTAGACATTGAAAGGCATAAAGATTTGTTAACGTAAATAATTTTTGTAGTAAAATTGCATGCTTGGAGATGGAAGCTTCACTGAGTCTCGTGTCCATTCTATAGTCTATCTGTATTTTTATTCCTGTAACAGCCAGTGTTCTCCTCATGTGGGCAGGCCCTCAAAACCTGTTAGAGCAAAAAGCCAAGGAACTGAATGCAAAGGTTTTCTCAGTTGCTGCTGAGTACAGACAGAACACAGCTTATCTCATAATCTCTAGGGCTACAGACACTCTCATTTGCAGCTCCCCATTTGCTCAGGGGAATTGGTTCCCAGTGATTAATTTTATGTTTCAGACGAGGATTTTTCCCTTTTTAATATTAATTTCTTCAGCATCTCAATAGCACGTGCATATTGCACTGTGTTTTCTAGTTTTCAGATGGACATGAATGGCTACATGGAGGGCAGAAAAACCCACCCCAATAAACCTGTGACACACGTGGTTCCAGGGTGTTCTTAGGGTCACCAGGGAAAGGTAATGGGATTTGACTCATAAAACAATGTCTGTTTTACCCTGTGGAATGCTGCTGTTGAAATATTAACTACAAAATTTCAAACTTATGAGCAACCTTATTTGGTGTTTAATGTGTTCCATCTTTCTTGATGGGACTGTTGACTTTTTCTGCTAACCACTTCTGAATATTGTAAATTTAAGAGATGAAATGGACTAAAGAGAGCTAAATTAAAGTTTGAAACTTCAGCTGTTAGAAATAGTTGTGCTTCCTGGCAAAGCCATGCCTGGTTTAAATGATGACAGATTTGGACTTGGATATTGCCTTAAGCAATGGAGGGGTAAAAAATGAAGCACGTGGATATTTAACCATGTCATACATAGATAATCTAACTGTTCTACCTAATTTTCTCATCAGGATGTCAGTGAAATATCTTGCTGATTTTTCTTCTCTTGTCACAATTCATCAAGGGCCAGCATTATGTTATTACTGATTTTACCCATTTTTCTCCTAATGTAATTTAGTGTTTCAACAGGGAAAAGTTTGAGAAGGGAAGTAGAATAGCTGTTTTGCCTTTTAGTACCTTTACTGTAAAATCAGTAGGTGGAAAATCCTTTCCTAGTGCTTAGGATTATGGCCAGTGAAATAATAGCTCTCTTTTCTCAAGTCAGTGCAAAGCTGTATTTGCCTTCAATGAATTAACTTGGGAGTTTGAATCCCAGGCAAGCAAATGGTCAACACAGTTGTCCAAGTGCTGCTTTTATGCTTTGCTTTTTAATGTCAGTGAGGAACAGCACACATGCTGCTTTGAGAGACATCTCTGTAGTGTGTGTCACTAACTGGACAACTGTGTGGTTAGGTTTGTGTGGAGCTATCTCTCCAGCAGCCTAATTAAAGACTATGTGTAACTTCCTTAAATGGGGTGCTTCAATAGGTGATAAGTACTGGTTTCTCCTTTGGAGGGTTTGTTATGGTATTTCTTTCAAGTGCCTTAGTGTGTTTTAACTATTTTTCAGTGATTGAGGTGCATTTTTTGTTTGTTCTTCTGAAGGCAGTTTGCTTTCAACTTCTCTAAGTCTCAAAATTGGACTTCTTCCCATTAATCTGACATTTGGGAAATAAGAGAGTACTGCCTGTATGCATGCGTTTTTTGAAGATTTATTTGCTAATGAGCCCCCTCTGCACTTTTTGGTAAAGAGTTTTTCTTGGGTGGGTTTCTAGGAGGAAAGAGATTCTGTCCAGCCTTTATAGACTCTGTACTTTGGAGTTCTCATGTATCTTCAGTCAGCTTTTCTCTGTTCTTAGACCAGTGCCCTGCACCTGAAGGGCTTTCCTCTTAACCATTAGACAGAGCTTCAAAGAAACACTTGCAGAAACATTCAGCTTATTAATTAGTGTTAGAACACTGTACAGAAAGTGGCAGCAAAATATAATAGCACATCTAATGAATCCACTGAAATATTTTTTAAAAAATGTTGCAGTCTAGAGAAAAGAGAATATCATCAAATAAGAATTTGATGATATTTTTCCATAAAAATAACTTTGATGTTTTTCTTTGGCTTCTGAATTTATACACCCTGAAGAATGATGAGACTCTCCCTACTAACTTCACTGGGAATTTGAGTGGGATGCAAGTGGAATAGAAATGCTATTGGTATCCTTATGGGTACATAACATCACAGTAGACAATGTGTATGTGTGTATGTCTGTAAATAAACTTGTACACAAGAATAACAAGAATTAACGCAAGAATAGCAGTTGTGAGTTGTTAAATGGCTTATCTCTGACAATGGAAGAAATTACTTTACAAGGTGTCAAGAATACCTGTACAGTACCTGGAAAACTTTGACCTGGAAGGTCTAGCTTGTGAAAAAAGTGTTAGAAAACCATTATTTTTTGGAGGAGCACACAGTTTGGAAAGAAAAAGGAAGGTGGGGTAAAGAAGCTGGGGGAGAAAGAAAGTGTTGGACTCCTTCAAGGTGTGCTGGGATACCTTCAGTTGCCTCTAGTTCAGGTTTATGGGCTTTGCAAGAATGTCCTTATCTTATGTGCTAGTGGTGGAGGCTTCTGTGAGCTGAGGTTTCTTCCTCATAAAGACTGGGATGAGTTTTCAGACCTTCATAGCTGCAAGTACTTTTGGTGTTCCCAGCTTAGGTTACGTTGAAGGTGTTCAAGGATTAATAACTATCTGATGTTATCTTGTGGGTTTTTATTTGTTTTCTTGGTTTTTTTGTAGGTTTTTAGAACTCTTTATCCTCTTACCCCTTTTTATTTGTAAGGTTGTTCAGACTCTGAAAATCAGAAATTTGTCTGGGAAGTCTGTTATAGTGATCCTTTTAATAGGAACTGCAAGTTACATACATGATAAGTTTTAGAGGAACCCCAAAACTTTAGACTTAGATTTCCTGAGAGAGGTTTCTTCTGATGCTGTAATTGGACAATGCTTAGCAAAACAAGCTAATATTCAAGAACCTTAAATTTTGAACAGCTTTTTTCAGTGTGCCCTGTCATTGAATCCCTTGAATGACCTTAATAAAAAATTTAAAGATTATCTGATTATAAAAGATTTGCTAGCTGGCAGTGCTGAAAGTTTGTTTCATCAGAAATATAGACTCATTTATTGAGTGGCTTTGCAGTTAGGTTATCACATGTGTGGAACAGCCAAATCAGCCTGGAGCTTTAAGCACATGGGCTAACACGTAGAACTGAATTACTGAAACAGCTCTGTAAAGCTCCTTCACGTCAATTTAAAATGTGTGTGCTCACCGTGAGTGGCACAAGACTGAGATGTTTCAGAAGTGTGATGCATTGTAAAAATTAAGGTTTTTTTTTTTCAATTACTCTTGTTTTCAGAAGTTTTTTGATACCATTGAATCACATTAGTTTGTGTTAATCTATTGGCAAACAGTTTTGGTAAGAATAATTTTTCCATTTTTCCTTGATCTGTGATCCAGTTTGATCCTCTGGGTATTTGAAGAATATGGTGTGTAAAGGAAGAAAACTTTAAGCCTGGTTTTTGTTGCTTTGTCACAAAATGGTAAGGAAAGTCCTAAAAAAATTGTTTTATAATGATTTTTAAATTTTATATCCATGCAGTACCTTAAGAAGAGAAAATATTTAATATGCTGGAAGATTGTTTGGTTTTGTTGGAAGAAAACATTTTCTGTTATTTTCAGTAGCCACAAACGTTTACTGGTGTTTAGTAAAAGTCAGGCAACTTTGAGGCATGACTGGGTCCTTCAAGACCTTTAGCATGTTCTTCTCTAGTGAAATTTGAGAAGTACTTTGCTGTCTTACAGCAAACAAAAGAAAATACTCTTTGTGAACTGCTTAATTGCAGCTGTGTTACTGGAACAAAATGTCATGTGGAGTGAAAGTGTAAATGTGCTCAGAAGGGGATTAGAGAAGTTAACAGAACAGAGACCATTAGTGACTATTAGATTTGACTGTGCAGCTTGAGCTCAGGACCTCAATAAACTGGTGATTGCCAGGAAAGGGGATGGGAGAGCTGGCCTGATCCAGCTTAGTACTTCTTGTATTAAACTGTTGCTGAAGTTTCTAAACCCACAGAAATCGGAAGCTCTTCCAAACTGAGAACTTCTTTAACCTTTCTTTTTTTTAAAAAAAAAAAAAAAAGCCCAAAATCTTGGAAGAAATCTTTTGTAATCTGCCTCTGCAGCTCGTGTGTGTCCACGTGGGCTTGACTTGATGTTCAGAGAAGAACCACTGTCTGTTTCCAGCTGCAATTCCTTGCTTGATTTTTTCATCCTTTGTGTCGTGGAATCTATATTCCCTTTTCTTCAGATCGCTTAAGCAGGGATTAAATGATGGATGGTCAAGTTATCAGGGGAATTAATTTTCATGCACACGACTCTAGAGTAAAAATAGCTGCTCAGAAAGAGAGGAGAAAAAGACAGGAACACCTTGGTGATCTCACAGTTTCACTTGTAGTTTTATGTGAATGGGAAAGTGAAAATATACTGCTAGATAAAATATTAAAATATGTAAGTAAACTGTCCTTTTGAATGGCATCACATGGAAAGCATAACAAAAACCAACTTGTGGAGACAAAAATAATTGGATTCCTTTTACAGATGAGAAAGATAAGAAGGGAAGGACATTCTGCAATAATAAGAGGCATTCTTTTTGTCCTTGCTTCCCTCAGCATCAGATTCTTGTGCTGTGTTGATACTACTATGTGTGCTGTGGGTGCTGTTTGGCCTTGCACAGAATAGTTGAAAAGAGCATTTTTCAATGCAAAGCCCTTAATTTTGTGATGTTGTCAGACACTGAAGGAATTAGTGTCTCTAACTACTCAGTATTAATGAGTGGAATAGAACCAGCGAATTGAATTTAACATGGTCTGTGGAAATTTCCCTGGTGCTTGCACAGTGCAGAATGTAGTTTGCAATGTCATAAAAAATATTTTTATACTTGACATTAACTGAACTCTTTGATATACACATTAATTATCACTGATTCCGTCCCACCCATTGCCTTTGCTTCGAGAATATTAAAGAGCTGAAGATCACAGAATTTAACTTTTCACCGTAATATGAACTGCTGGGAAGTCTGCTGCTGATGCAAAATCTGTTTGTTCTGCTTCCCTCTTTAGTGGTTTTGGAGAAATGGAAGAAAAACTATTGCCTGTCTAGACTTTAATGGTTTATATATATATATTTACCTTTTATGTAGACAACATTCGTTTCAAGGCTTATGATGTTTTTTCAGTGATAGGCTATAAATGCCAGTTAAAAAAACCATAGAAACAAACAACACAATGGTTGTGCCAAGAAGTAATATGCATCTAAAAAGACAATTGCTTTTTATAATAGTTTTGGAACCCCAAGGTATAAATTCTTCCAACTCTTTGAAAAGAATCTGTGGAATTCAGATCTTGTTGTGTGAAAAAAGCTCTGATTAGTCACCAGCAGGCACCTGGATATACAGACCAGCTGTAAATAGTGTGTGCCTTCTCTGTCAGGAAGGCTTGGCTTTCCTTCACCTTCCTTTTTTCCCCACTCCCACCTGTTAATGGAAGAAATTGGGGATTTTTATTGCCTGTTTTGAGACTGATGGTGTAAAATCAAGACTGAAGCTTTACAACAACTTCTATATAAAGAATTGCTGTAAAAGATCCCTTAAAAATGGGAGAAATCACTCATCAGCATGGTAGGAAGCAAGAGCTAGGTTAGTGCCAGTTAAATTTCTTTAATCTTCAGTTAAATTTTTTGCCAAAGCTCAAAATTTCAAACTATACCTTTCAAAATGCAGGCTGTGAATGGTTCTATGCCTTTATTTCTCCCTCAATAACTGGGCTAATATTCAGCATCTAGGTACATGGATGAAAAAGGGTCAGTAGTTTAAAACCAAATGGTAAAACAATTTTTTGAGAAAAAAAAGTACTTTTCTTCTGGAATTGATTAGTAATGGTTCACTAAATCCCTTAGTTTTGCCAGCAGGGCTTGGTGTCTATAATGATTTTTAAATTTATGGTAAATTTATTTTTTAATTTTATATTTATGTATTTTAAATTTTTTTTTGGTGAAAGTTTCTGTTGTTCCTGACTACTCTGTTGTTTGTAAGCTGGGTATTTCTTCCTTGGCTAAAACAGCCTGTGTGTGCTTTAGTGCAGGTAGGTACACTTCTTTCTCTTCTCTCTCAACTCTCTGATGAAGTCTTGCTTCCAGCTCCTGTGCTTTTGTGCACAGTGAGGAATCTTTGGATAACTTCCCACTGTGGATTAGGAAGATAATACATTTTCCTGTCTCTAAGATTTCCATCTCAAGACTGTAAAATTTTGTTCCTCCCCTCCTACATTTTTTCCTCCTTGCCTCTTTACTACCAAATTGAGTATTTCTGTAAGTGATGGACACTTGTTGCTTCTCATTGATTGCTGCTACACTTTTTCTCAGGTAAGTGTGTATGCCAGTTGAGGTAAACCAGTACAACTGGTCCAGTTTGATAAACTATCATTCAAATTCAATATTTTGTAAGCAAAGTGTATGGGAGGATGTTTTGAAACTGTTGGTAAACACTTGAAAGTTTTGAAATCTGTTTCAGTCTACTGTCCAAGTGGGTTTTTTTAACCATTGCATTTTCGAATTTTCTATGTGATGTATCAATGAAGAATCTCTAAAATGTTTAGGTAGCAATGAAAGGTGGAAATAGGAGTTGAAGGGGTTCAGCCCTTTTTTTTTCCCACAGATTTGTGAATTTTTTTTTTGCAAAAGCTGAATTTTCTCCTAGGAGTTTATGCCATTTGTATATTGAAAATGTAAATAATACTTTTTAAATAACATACTCATTTTCTTAAGTTTGCAAGAATAAAGTTGAAATACTATACTCAGGACTGGAAGAAAATCTGGATTGTTGTCAAAGTTCTAGACATACATGGAAAGGATGAAAGTTGGTGTATTGTATGCAGACTATATTATAAAGACTTGAACTCTAATGTTTTGAAGGAAGTTTTTTCTTTTTTTGGTGTCAGTCTGGTGTTTGTGTTTATTTTAGGCGGTTGCAGTCAGTGTTCTCTTGGGTCTCCATGAAAAGTTGAGCTGTCATACATGGTATCATCAAATTGATTGTGAAGGCAGCAAAATTTGATGCATTCCTTAAGTGGTCTAACTCCCTTTGGTCCAGTTGCTTGAATAAAAGATTCAAGTACTGTTATATTCTTCTTTCACTTAATCCCTCACCAGAGCAGTGGCTTCAGAGATTAATGTGATCTCCTGCGTGGTTCGGCCCCAATTCAGCAAGTATAATTTGTACATGGGCATTACCTGTGTATGTCCTCAGTCTGACTAGCCTTCCATTACTATTCATAGGAATGTTCTTCAAAGAAAAGGAAAGAAGGATGATGCTGTGAATCACTTCCCTTTCAGTTTCTAGGCCTGTAGAGGAAAGGTTTCTGCTAGTTTGCCTTTGTTTTGCAGCTCAAAGGTATAATATAGCTTTTTGTCCTTCTAATATGAATGTTTATCATCCAGACAAAGCAAAACTTCTCAGAACTCTGGAGTTTTTTTGGTGATAGCAGGCTTGGTATTATGTCATGGGAGGAGGTGCTGCTGTCTTGTTTTTCCTGTTTTTTTGGCAATGCCATCTTCTGTAGCTTGTTCTGTCCTGTAATCTCTCCAAGTACCAAAACATTATGGAGTGCAGATAGTGATCAGATGGAGTTCTTTGTCCATCCTGGTGTGTGAAGCTAAATCAAGTCTGTTACATCATGGACTATCTATTTGTCTTTGCTATAGATCAGGCAGTCTGTTTTGCATAGAAGGTCTGCTGAGGAGTTGTAGATATCACTCTTGCAGGTTTTTCATGCTGCTGTCAAATGATACTGAAGCTTATGTTCTTTGTGGTGAGGGTCTTTTTTACATTCCACATCCCATTAACTTTCTTAGCTCAGAAACCATAACCTTGGTAAGCATTTGGGGCTGGGCAGAAATAGCAAGCAGATGAATCTCTTGTGAAGGAGAAATGCCAAGTTTTCCCATCTAACAGGAAGAGGAGCAGTAATCACACCACCTTTGAGGGCAGTTAAGCCATGGAGAATATTGTGGCTGTAGGACTGAATAAATCATGTGTAACCGCTGAATTTAAGGTGAATCATAAATTGGGTGTGTGTAAGAAATTTGTTCAAGGGGCAGTATAGTCAATTTAACAATTGTTCTGTTGTAAACACATACTGAATCATGCAGTATATAATTATATATTCTTCTGAAATGTGGTGAGCAGAGTGACAGGCTGAGGGACTCAAGTTGACTGGTCGGGTTCTGATTTTGGCACAAAGCCATATGTGCTGTGTCAACTCATTTTTTGAAGGAAGATCATGATTTCCTAACCATAGGCATTCCAAGTCTTCCAGTGGCTTTGTCTACTAATTAATCTGGAGCTAAAACCTCCTAATTGCAGGATTTAAACGAGACGGTATAAGCTGCTCGGGAAGGTTTTGGCCTCCATAAAGAGCTCATTTGAAAGGCAGGCTTCCCTGACCAAAAATCTTCATGTTTTACGTGGAATCTTTGAATTGATGGCTATCTCTAGACATGCTGCTAATTAGCTGTCGCACAGACTGTACTGTTCTTGCTACTTGGTGCATACCACATCTAAAGAGATGAGTGGGCAAACAATAGGTAAATTTTGATGTACACTATCAGTTGCAGGAAATGGATCAGCTATGGATGGTTGGATAAGGAAAATCTGCCTTTAAAATCCAGTATTTTTTCAGTATTTGCAAGTTTTTAAATTGTAATGTTCTTAAAGACCCTGCATTTAACAGCAGTCGAAGACCTTGGGAAGTACTGAAATATGAAATCACCAGCTGCAGATAATTCAGAATTTAGAGAAATCCTATATGAGCCCATAGGGAATAATATCCTTTATATAAAGCTCATCTCCCATTTTCTGGGCAATGAGTGTGCTTCCCAGCATGGAAGAGTACACAACATGTTTTCTGCTTGTTCTCAGACTTGTAAGTGCCCTGCAAATTGGTTACTGGTTAGGAGTATGTATGCAGGGAATGAGCACAGCTTTAGTCTTAAATTAATTTTTGTATGAGTATGGAAGAAAGTGGAGAAAGAAGGGACCTACAGTCTGAGGGGACAAATGATGTGGTCACAGTTCCTGTGCTCGGGACAAGCAGGTGTTAGGCAGAAGAAGAAAACTCTGTGCTTGCACATTATGCATTTAACTCAGGGGTCTGATATCTTTTATATTATCTGGTTGGTGCTTTTGTCATTAATGGTTTACTGAATACTGTTTCATGTAGTTCATGTTGAACCTTATTGGTAGGTCACCTAAATTACATTGTGTAGATGGATTCTAAGTTACTAGGTGAAAAACTGAGATGTATCTTGTTCAAGGGCAATTTCCAACAGTCATCTCTTCAGCTCAGCATCAGTTCAGGAAAGGGAAATGTCTTTCATATCACTTTAACAGCAATTAAGTGCTTTCAAGAAGTAGCAGTTGATTAGGTTGTTTTTTCTCTGCAAAATTTATGGAGAGAAGAAAGTGCTGTGAAGTCTCTTACGAGGACAGGCATATATAAAGAGGATGGATACTTCTGAAGTGCTCTGCAGGAAATGGTTCTACTCTTTAAACCTGCCAGTGCTACACTTGTAACACCAGAGAGCTGGTTTCTGGACAGATGGACGTCTGTTATTAGAGTTGCAGCCCATCTGCTGGTATCAAATCTGTTTTTACAAATGCTTGCAGAATCTTATTTAAATCTGCCTTGGCCAAAACCTTTAATAGGCTTTAGGGACCCTCTAACAAGTCTTTCAGGTAGTTCATGTTGACTTCTCAAAATAGATCAGTGCTCCTGCCCATTTGTAACTCTGTCCTTCAGGGTTTTTCTCTTGTCCTTCAGCAGAAACTTAGAGCAAAAGTGGAATGCTTGGTCTGTATGGAGTATGTGCATGCACACAGGTGGACACACCTTTTATATAGACAGTGGGTAACACATGCATGTGTCTTTCTCAGCAGGAGTGTGCACTGTGAAAAGCACATCCTTCCTGAAGGCTGTCAGACATGAAGTGCAGAGAGCCAGGTCTGTAATCTCGCTGGCCAGAGCTCCTCATTTGCTTAGGATCAGCTTGCCTTCATTTGAGGCAGCATGGACAAGTCAAACGCAGCCAGCTGCCTGTTCACATCTCTGCTGTTCCCTTGGAGTGTCTCCTGATGAGGTGTCAGAGTGAGAACAAGGTACTGTCAGTTATAAAGCAGAAGTGTATGAAGTTACTTTATAAGATTAGTCACTGATTCCCCCTGCTTAAATCTTTGTAAAGGTTTTCACACCTAATAGGAGGACATCACAAACATTTTAAATTGTATTTTGGAGCATATAAAAAGTATAAATCTTGCACCTTGTACTACCATGTCTGAGTAGAGAGGCTCTCTGTCTGTTACAGAAGAGTGAAGAAAATGCAGTGCTCTTTGAATAAGACTTGATACTTGCTATTGTGCTTGAATTTGCATTTATTTCAACTTACAGGAAAGCAGAGCAAGTATCATCTTATGCCTTGGTCCTAGAGACATAGATTTTCTTGTGTGTACAGTTGTTGACAGCTGAAATGTGGGCCTCTGTTCCATCTTGTCTGTTTCTCAGGCTAGAAATTCAGACTTTCACAATAATAATTAGTCATCACTTGTATGAATAATAGCTTTACTCCCAGACAGGTGAGTTCACAGATAAGATATCCATGGTGCCATCTATCAGCAGACCTTGTAATGTTCTGTTCCTTTTGCCATATCTCCCTTCTTTTTTTTTTTTTTTTTTTTTTTCCTTTCCCCCAGAAATGAACCTAAGAAATCATAACTGTCTGAGAAGGCAACACACTTTTTTTTTTCTACTGCAGCTCCTGGGTGTCTGTGGTGTTACCTGTGTTGTAGAAAATATGTAGTTGCTTAAGGAAATCTAAATTTTTCCAGGAGCTGGGAATATTACTTTTTTGAGAATCGAAGACTTGATGCATAATAGACCCTCCAGATGATCTTTCTTCACCAGTTGACTCTCATCGACTATTTTCACCAATTCACAGGCAGAAAAAACTTGTGAGAGGATGTAGTTCAGCTTAGGGCATTGGGTAAAAAGCCATTGGAGTATTTGTAAGAACTGAGTAGCTGCAGGGAATGCTGGCTGGGTAGTAAATTTTAAATTGGTTGGATTTTTTTTTTTTAAATTTTCATAGCAAAACCCACACAAACATACAAGTGCAGTTTAGTAGGAATATTGGTAAGGGGGGTAATCCATGTGAGAGTTTGTTAGCTCTCAAATTAAATGTGTGCTTAAACAAAAAAAAACCTTGTGTTGTAGCAGTGCAGCTTCTTTATCTGTATAAACCTGAGGTAAAGCAGGACTGGAGGAGTAAGATGCAGGTAGATGTCATTTTCAAACTTGATTCTGTTATTTAGCCAGTTTTATCTCCATTATTAAATATTATTTCTTCCCCAGGCAGGATGTGTGAGGTAGCTGTTCATATGAACTGTCCTCTGAATACCAGGATTTTTTTCTGGTTGAGTACACAAGTCAGCAGCTCTGTTTCTTCTCGTGGGTGTGTAAAGGTGCTGCTTTCAAACAAAGAACACAATACTTGTTTCTGAATCCAGTGCATTTTTCATGAATACCATGCATGAGGTCATTTTTAACTATGGAAAAACTGCTTTGATATGCCATAGTGATGCTATCTTTTCTGCTAACTTATTTTTCCAAAATGTCTGATAGTCAAATATATGAGGCTGACAACTATTTTTTTGCTCAGATCCGCCTTTCTCCCACAGGGGGAAGAAATCTCAAAACCCAAGTGAACCATGCAGTTTACTCACCTTAAAAGCCCAAAAAGCCATTTGTGGAAGGGATTGGATGTGAATATATAGGATTAAAGTCAGGCTTTGAAATAACATATGGTAGGATCAGTCTTTATACTTGTTAAGTGTATGTTGACTTCTATGTTATTTACAAATATACTGCGAACAGCAGCACTTTTCTTTATTACCAAGGTTGGTGGGTGATAATGATTCCCTCCTTGTGCCCTCAGTTATTATAGCACATTAACATAATATTTTTGTACCTCTCTGAAGGACTTTCGAGTGCTTCATCCAAGAAAATAGAGAACTTTTATTCACTTGGCTTAATTTCTCGCTGATCCAGTTGCGCTGCCTTCATGACACTGATTATTACAGTACTGCAAGGGGCTATCTTACCAAGAAAAGGCATTTTTAAAGGAAGATACATTCTCTGTTACTGAGACTGAAAGGGTTAGCATCTGACAGAATCTGAGCCCTTTGGTACTAGAGAATTTGTCTGGTGTAGTAAAAGCTGTATCACTTCATTACCATGGAGAGGCCTTAATCTAAGCTTTTAAAAATCTATGCTTAAGTAAGATGATCCATTAGTGAAACTTATTGGTAGAGTCACTGAATTTCTAGTTTGTGGCATTTATACCTTGGTGTTAAATATTTGAGCATTATTCTTCTCAAACACTGGGGACTGATTATGAATAATGTTATAAAATAAAGTTTCAGTGAATGAAAAAGCAGTTACTGTACTAAGTAATTGTCACTGCTTCCTCGACATCCTGACCAGAGCCCTGGTATTTTATTTGTAGATAGCTTTAGAGT
The DNA here is from genome assembly GCA_013396875.1 of Vireo altiloquus. Lineage (NCBI taxonomy): Eukaryota > Metazoa > Chordata > Aves > Passeriformes > Vireonidae > Vireo > Vireo altiloquus. The sequence continues at coordinate 163,239 of VZRF01007799.1, forward strand.
GGTCACAGATGGTGGGAAGCAGTACTTAGTGCCTTAGAATAATGCTTTCTAGTGGCTCCATGACGTTTAAATCAGGCGCCTGCTACTATTTCTACTCCCCTGACAAAAGCTTTCATTCCCTCTTCAGCTGTGCTGAGAGCTGTGAGTGAGTAAGGACAGACTTCAGTCATGACCTTTTTAGAGAATGTGAGGAATGTGTGGCTCTCGAATGCAACAATGGAATAACTGCTGGCCTAAAGCTGGAGGTGCCATTCTTAGAGCCTTTTGTCTGATAGACAGCACATCATCACTCCCATTGGGAAGTTGTGCTGTCAATAGTAAGATGCCTTTTTTTGCTTGTGGTTATTTCAGGTCATTAGAAGGGTTTCATTTGTTAAGTGTGAAGAAGGGTGTTACTGGTTCCTGCGCTGTTTGAAAAGTGTCACTATTGCCAAGCTGCTTTGTAGTCCTGAAATTTCCTTTTTTTTTTTCTAAAGCTTGCCTTAGTCACAGGTCTTCTGCTCCTACTTAGCAATTAAAATGAAAGTTGCAAGTATGAGAAATGCATCAAGGAGACGTGCCCTCTTCGAGGTGGAGCAGATCAACAGCAAAATAAGGGAGTTGCCCAAGAATCTTACACCGACAATTAAACAAAGAGAGGGATACAAGAGTCATGCTACAATTTATGTGGATTAAGCTTACTTTGTAGTGATAATTATATACTCTTCTGAATAAAATTTTAATATCAAATGTGAAACATCAGCTACCCTCATGTGTAAAAAAAGCATTCTACAGTTGCCTAGAAAACATGACTTTCATGATCATTATATACAATTTGGACTGGCTTTACTAGTTTGCCTAACACGAAGCTTCAGATAAACAAGTTTATCTGGTTCTGGTGATGGAGACAGAAGAGCAAAGGAGGGAGTCAACACTAACCCTTGCTTGTCTTCCACTGTGTGCTCAGGCCAATGCCAGAAGCTGATTTCTTTCCACCTTCCAGGAAAGTAAGCAAGCACTTTTTGGGTAAAATAAACACTGCTTGTCCTGGAGGTGTGAGCCAAGATTCTCGGTATGTCACATTCCTCTGTCTTCCAGATATGGGAATATAATACTGATTAAAGGCTTTGGGAGGAAAAATGCTAACATCTCATCTGATCATCTGTGTATGCTCAAATAAAAGGCCAACATTTATACTTCTGGGAGTGTTTTCATGTTGTGTTTTCTCATAAATTTGAGCTAGTTTCTGTTCCTTACTTAGGAGGTCTGAGCTCAAGCAGCAAGCTATCAGTTTGAAGAGAAAAAGCAATTTTAAAGAAATTTTCGTGGTATAGGTTGAGGATTTGCCCAGGAGCATGAGATTTTTGTTTTGCTGACATTTCATCCTGTCTGCCTATGGGGGAGGAAAAGGACAACATGGAGGGAAAAATGTGAGAGGAAGAAGCTAATCTGTTCCATAATAGGAGGAGGGGAGAAATACTTGGGTGGTAATACTAATCTCTGCTGACCTCTCTAAAATGAAAGAGAAGGAATAGTGCTATTATCAGGTTGCAAGTTGAATGAAAAACACCATGAGAATGTGGAGGTTTTTTCACAAAAATTTTGATTAACCTGATTTCTGGCAGCTCTTTAAATACTTATAAAAAGAGGGGGGAAATGGTATTTGGATCTTATGGGGCTGTGTGTCCCCTCTTTGTATCTCTTGGAGAAATTTAAAAAGTGGTTGTGACAAAAGGATTTGTTTCCTTGTCCTTCAAGACAATAATTGAGAATAATGTGCAGTAATTAGCTTGAGAGCAGGGCTCAAAAAAAAAACTCTTTAAGCACAGTTGACTTGATTAGCTTGTGTATTTGACTTGATTGCATGCTTGACTTGACTATTTGCAAATAATGCCTTATTTTCTGGATAGCCTATGCAAATTGGACCTGAAGCTATAGGAAAACCACACTTTATGTGTGCATTTGAAAATAAGGTTTCAAAGACTACTGAAGTGCAAGCTTTCTAACTTGGCTCCAGGGTTCTGCACTTCAGCCCGGTTTCAGCAACAGTATTATTGGGGATAAACTAATTGTTAGATGCAGTCCAGATCTTGTTCGGGGGTGTAAGATGTGGGCCAATGTAAATAAATAGGATAGATGCCAGGATTCTGAAATTACAGGGCATGGTAATGGCTTGAGGTGCTTAGATTCTGAAATGGGAGAGACCAGACTTTCTAAACTGTCCTGGTCTAGCCCCAGTTTGGTGTCCCTGAGACTTGTGCCCGTCAAGGGCTTTTAGGAAGCACTTCATGCTCACTGAGTGCTGAATGAAAGTGTCAGTGTTTTATTTTCAGGCATGGCATAAGGTGAATTTTAAGAGGTTGTCTAGAATAGAATTGTCTTGTTAAATATACTTCTGACTTCAGAATATTTATATCTACAGAGGAGAGGCTGAGAGAGAGAGAGCTCTTGGCTTATGTGCTAAGAGAAAGTCTCAGAACATGCCACTTTTTCCCTAATTGTCTCTGAGCAGCAAGGCAGCAATATTGCTCATATTCAGGACAGTTAAGGTCAGCTAACAGTGTTTTATATGGGACAAATAAGGTGGGTTTTTTCTCCACAGAAAGTATTTTGTTTGTATATAGAGCCTTTTTTCTCTCTCTTTGTTTTAAATTTTGTCAAAGGATAAAAATTATATCAGAGTATTTTATGTGATTATCTAGAAATTCTAACAGTGTTTGATTTCTAGATTTTTTTCACTGCTTCTTGCACATCAAAACCACCTGCAGAGTGGATGCCTAGAGCAGCTGCTTTTCATGTTTCTTGACATCATATCCCTATGAAATATCAAGTATGGGGTAGTGCAGGCATTGCAGTTAACTGATGTTAAAGCACAGCTTTTGAGTGAAAGCTTTTGTTCTGAAGTTACAACTTTGAGGAAAAATGTTGATTCTCAAGGTAAGGAGAAAAAGCAAGGGATATGTGTTACTAAAACCGAAACACAAAGTTGTCAAGCATCAGTTTAGTTGAAGCAGTTTAGCCTTTTAACTTTTAGTCTGCTTTTAGTAACTTTTGGACAAAAATTACTCATATTACAGTCTTTAATAATTACAATTTTAGCAATAGCTTCTTAATATTTTTGCTGGCAACAGGTCAATAAAATTTGCAAAGAATAGGCCGTTAAAATTTTCCGAATTCTTTGTTGCTGTTGGAGACCTCCAATTTCAAATTTAAAATGTGTAAGGAAAAATGGTGGTGGTTGGGGGAGATGAGAATTTTGAACGTTTAACTTCTGTTCTGCGTACACAAGTAATTAAAAAGTGAGGTGTTGGGAAGACTTTGTAAGTGGTAGGGAAAAAAGTATATACTTTGCAAATAGTCATTTTGACAGAGTTACTAAGTGTGAAGGGCTGGTCCTGTTGTGCTTTCCCTCTTACTTGGGACAGAGCAAGTGGGAGGCTGCCTCATGGGCTGTACTGGCACTGTCTCGATGTTCCATAGGGGGTGTGCTTTAACATGGGTTGCTGGGACTTTAAAATGAGACTTTTGAAAGCCAGGAGGTCACTGAGTTTGTTTTCAGGCGGAGCCCCATCCCACTCATTGGGGAGTGTGTGGGCTGTCTGTCTAGAGGGAGGAGCTGCCAGCTGGTCCTCATGAGGTAGACAGGCTCTCTTCGAAAAGTGTCTGAAATACGGGAGAGGCCTCTGGCTTAGGCAACATTTTTCCCTGTGACTGTGGTGCCTGCATGGCTTAGGGCCGAATGGTGCCGAGAAATTGCACTCAGAGCTTGTTAGTACAAATGATTTACACCTGAATTTACTCTCTTGTCCTGGAGCATAAAAGCTGCCTCCACACGATCCAACTCCTTTCCTGTGGAAATGGTACTCCTGTGTGGTCTGGGAGTAAATTCTGCCCCAGAACCAGCAACCTGTCAGATTCATGTCTATGCACCTCCAGCACTAACTATTTCAATTTGTCCACTGCCTTCCTACACTGCGTTGTGCTCTCTGCTGAGTGGATCTCCCTGTTGGGATGTGCCTTGGCTGTGATCTCCTGTGAGTTTTGGGTGTATGGGTAATCCATGCCCTAGCAGTTCATGTGGAGTTCATACCACCTCACCCTGTCACTTGCCTACCCCGATCCCATCTCCAGCTAAGGGCCCATGTGGCTTCATGTTAAGATGCCATCATAACGCTGTCCCAAGGAAAAGGGAGGTGAACTTGTCCTTGGAATGTGCACCTTTCAACGTTCTTTAATCTATTACAAGGAATGAAAGGAACAGGGCACAGGATTCCAGATCTTGCTTTCCTTAGATAAAGAGGAGACAGGGAGAGGACTCATTGCAAGTAAAATGTCCTGATATGAACCAACTAAGTGTCCATTGAGAACTCTGCCAGTGCCATGCAGATTTCTTTGCCAGTCAACCTGAAACACTGAAAAACACAGGGACTGCCAGGAGCATGGTTTTGATATGGTATTTTATGAAAACTTTAGATGTTTTTTCTCTTAAAAAAATTACTTAATACAGTCCTTATGTTACAATTTATCATAATGTTCAGGTATTGCATAGAACTAAAAGCTTTTGTATGTATTGAGCATTTAGGTTTCTGTATTCACTGAACACCACACACTGTTGAAGATTCCCAGAATCTAAGGAGACAGCAAATTTGAAGGAGTTGTGCATTGCAAACGTTAGCATTCTTACAAGTATCTTCTTGTGAGAAACATCCAACACAAACTGGTGGGGGAGAAATATGTATTGATCCAGGCACTTCCACTGTCATCTCCAAATCTCTGCCTGGCTGATAACAGGTGGGCTGTACGGGTGGAGAAACCTGGCCTTGCATTTTCCTGCCAACCCCAGCCTGCCTCAGTCAATTCCTTTGTGCTGGAGAATCACTTTGTGGGAGACTCTTTAATCCTCATATCCAGCCTGTTGACCTGCTCCTTGCTGAGACAGATACCCACTGCAAAAGATAATTTTGAGGAAGAAAAAGTTACCAAAAGTTACTAGCTACAGAGAAAGTTACCAAATAGTTGCTGAAAGAGATTTGCTTCAATGAGAACACCTCTCAAATGCCAGCTTGTGGCATTTTGCATGTGGCTGTGCTTGTAATGACTGGTTTTGTCATGGGTTCTGCTTGAGCTTTCAAAATCAGTTTGAAATGGTTTGGGCTCGGTGTGTTGTGCATTTCTTATTTGTCAAGCTCCTGCTCTCTGTGAAATGCAAGCAGATCTTGTTGGTTGCACTGCTACAGCTGAGGCCTGGGTGGCTGGGTGTGTATATTTGTGTGCTTCTTTCTGGGATCGAGAAATTGTTAGCTGTAGGATTCTTTTGCTGTGGATGTAATGGGTTTGGGAGTTTCAGCAGACATGCTTATGGTCTCTGCTGTGCTGTTAAATGGGGAATTGGCTTATATCTGCTACAGAACAGTCCACACTGTTTAATCACAGCTGAAAAGATTCAGGGTTCTGCAGGATGGGGTTAAGGGGATTGTTGGTGTTATTGTTGGTGTTATGCTCAGCATACTCCTTCAGAATATTTATCACAAAAAGTTTTCATTTACAGTTCATGTGTTTTCAGTCCCTAGGACAAGATGAGATTTTTTAATCTGAATAATCCAGATAGCTTGATTCTGGATGTACATACTGAAATTTGAGACAGTGGCATGAAATCACAGAATTTCCTAGAACAGATGATGATAGACCAGGCACTCACTCTGTGCCAGGTGTATGTGAATATCATGCTGACTAGAAACACACTTGTCTCTGGTTTTCCATCCATTTATTGCAAGTCTTTTTTGGTCCCTACCTTTGCATTTTTAATGGTTTATTTCTTTTTCTCTTTGGGAATTCAGATTTCATCTTTCTTTTAAATGTGATCTGAGTCTGCTTTCCCTTACATTGTCTTTTGATGATGGCTTTTGAACTTCAATTTCAATCTGGCTTAGTAAATATGCACAATAATAGAATGCTAGAAACTGGCAAGTTGTGAAATAAGGAAAAATAAACTGTGCTGAAAAGCAGCCAGCTATATGTAATTTTTCAGTAGTGGTATGGAATTCTAGGTGAAAAGGCTAGTATTTTAGCAAGTATTGTCAAAACCCATGTTTTCAGTTGGAAACTGCAGGATATTCAGCCTTTTATGTTGCCATTGTATGTGTATAAGTCTGGTTATCTGTAAGTAAAAACACATGGAAGGCATGAAGCTGCCTAGACAGTTGGGAAGCTAAATATAGCCTGTAAGCCTGTCCCTCTTTAAATTTGTTATGTTAATATCCATGAGTTAGTATCCATACACCTGAGCCAGTGTTGTGTGGTGATGGGGAGGCTCTGGGCAGGGGATTTAAAGGAAGGAGGAGGAGCAACAGTACCGTTGGGTCTTCTAAAGCTATTGATACCAATTACTGATCCCCAGACAATAAGCATTGCTCGTGGAACTGTTATTTTCCATTTCCAGCAGCAGTTTTGGAGCCTTTGAGCCATAACAAACTTAGCAGTGATGGCTGACAGTACACCTTAGGCTCTTACTGCAGCTCACTGCCTCAAGATTGTATTCTCTGGGGTCTGGAGAGAAGCAGAGAAAGAAGCCACTGCAGCTGCATCCTAATCAGAAATATAAATTGACATGAATGCTCAATCTGAGAACATTCCACAGAAAGCTGCAGTAATTAAGCAGACACATGGTTTATTTGCTCCTGAGCTTATCAAACTGATGAAGCTTTGACTTTGCCAGAATATTTAAGGGTACGTTCTTCATTTTTCAAAATGGTTTTGGCAATGGAATATTATATTTTATGGTGAAAATGGTTTAGCTCTTTGAAAAAATATTTGTTTTCTGGGGAGGTAATAAGTAGAGTGCCACTTAACAGTTTTACTTTTTTTTTTGACTGCAAGGAGAAGTTGAGCAGTGGAGTTCACTATCAGTTCCATAGCTGTTTTTCTTGTGTGCATGTTTGCTGGTAGTGCTTCTCGTAATATGGTCATGAGATACTATAAACAACCCTGTGAAAGGAAGAAGAGATTCCTTTCCTAACAACAGCTTCACTGACTTAAACCTGTCAAAATAGTGTTAATAGCTGATTTATTTTAATAAACCTGTAACTACTGATCAATCTGTCATCTTTATAAACACAGTAAACTCTTGCCCGTAGCATATGGAATGATGCCACTTTGTTGAGTTTATTGATGTAGAGCCTACAATATCAATATAGATCATTGTTTTCTTAACCTGAGTTTTTCTGGAGTAGATGCTCAAAATTCTATATCGCCATAGTGAATGTTTTTATTTATATTTGGCGGGTTCTGTTAATGCTGGAGGATTTTTGTGACTGAGGGTTGGACATGGGTTATTACTACTTGAATACTGCGTGCAAGGAGAAGAAAAGTGTTATTTAGTCTTACACCAGTCTGTTTATTTCCCAGGTAACATGCATGTGTCACTAGCAGAGGCTCTGGAGGTTCGGGGGGGACCATTGCAAGAAGAGGAAATATGGGCTATTTTGAATCAAAGTGCAGAGAGCCTTCAAGAACTATTCAGAAAAGGTAAGCATTTTTAAAAACTGACAAATACAGAACTGGAAACGTCTTGATTATGTTCAGGTGCCATAAAAGTAAACTGCCTTGTCCTTCCTAGGCTCTAAACCCAAACAATAACTTGCTCCTACGTTGTCTCTGGGTAAGTGCCTTGCTGCACCCCAGCCCAAAGGTTGCTTTCAACCATCACTTCATGATCTGCCAGAACCTCTGGCATATCCTGTTTCTGTGGTGATAACTTCAATTATTTTAGACTCATTGAAGTGAGATGAAAACACAGGAAAAAAGTGATAAATAGGTGTGAGACCATTGGAACACTTTGATACTGAAGAGGACACAGAAATGGGTGCAGTACTGTGCAGTCACGACCTGTGTGCTCTGAAGAGATTTTGTCTCAAGGGAGGCAAAGGTGAACAACAGAAAACTTGACCAGAGGGCTAGGTAAGATTCCCCAGAATGCAAGTGGCAACACCTACATAGCTACTGAGAGGAATGTGGTGTTGTCTTGTACTTCAAAGGAGTAGAAGTATTTCTTCTCCCTCCCACCTTAGTAGGCTCCAAGTTGAGCATCTGCAATACTGCTGATAAATACACATTTTAGCACTAGGTCTGAATATAGAACTTTTCCCCTTCCTTATGTTTTCCTTTCTTTTCTTTAAAGTCTGCAAATCCTTAAGGCACTTTGCTCCCTTTCTTGCTTTTTTAAAATAGCAATTTATGCTTAATCCAAATATTGAATTTCAGCAACATCTTTAACTTGTTCTCAGATAAAGTATATGCTCCCATGATGTGTCTTAGTATTTCAGCACCTTTCTGGGGGGTCATCCCCTTATATCTAAACATGCATATGTAAGCTTATTCAGTTTTATTGATGAAAAATCAAAGGCTCACTCTTTGAAGATAGTAATTGTTTTGTCACATTACTATGCAAGGGGTACATCTTCATTATTGAGGCCAAAATATTTTGTATTTTTTTCAAGTATTTGATGTAGAATTTCATTAAGATTCAACATGGAAGTTGGTTTGGGTTGGTTTTTTAGCATTTGGCTTAGACAATCTGTTGAGTCAGACACTGGCTTTGTCTTATGCATTGCACAGCCTCTGAGAGTGATCTCTGTTGGATACTTCACAGGCTCCAAGGAGGGCAGATGTGGGCAGAAACTGCTATATGGTGCTTGATTTCTGATCAAGCTTGACTTAGCTTTACAAATATGAATTTTATCAATTTCTCCAGCATATTTTTTGGTAGGTGAATTATAGGTAGTTTTGACATCCCATTCAAATTTACCTTTTTCCCTTTACCCGTGTTCTCACAGCCCATGTGTAGTAAAAAGCTTTCCCTGTTAGGAATGCTGAGTTTATTGTTGTGGTTTGACCAGCTGACCTGTCCTGCTGCTTCTCATATTGCAAGAAAGGGAAAGCTGGCATCTGCTTTCCTCTGTCTTTCACTCTTTGTTGTCTCTTGGAGACAGTCAGGAGAATTATTTCTTTTAAGAGGGCAGGTTGTTAAGTCCTCGACTTAAGAGGGATCTTGAATGATTAGAGGTTTACTCATGTAAACTTTACAGGAATTGACACACGGAGCTCCATCTTTTAATCCACCCACAAGATCACAGTTCTACGAGCACATATCTTAGGTCTAAATTTTTTTCCAGAAGGGAGTCTCCACTGAAAATAAGAGTTCATCCTTTATTGTTCTGAGAGCAGTGCAGAAGAGTTATCATAATCTCTAGGAAGACTGCATGCAGACATCCACAATGAGAACAGTCAGTCCTCCTTCAGAAGAACAAGTACTGAAAGAGGAGAGCACAAATCAGAAATCTGCCCCAGGACTTCTGATACGTGATTTTAAGGCAGGGGAATGTTTCCAGCCAAGACTGGCTCAGGTGGCAGAAGCTTCTGATCTGCTTCCTATCTATGAAGACCAAAACACAAATTCAGATTAAATCAGTGCCCGAAGAGTCTGTCTCTTTTTTGGAGGTGAAGCTGTTTTACTGAGTTGTTTTTCTGCTAGTTCAGCAAACTATTTTCAGTTGCATGCTATTAATTAACCTGGGATATAGCCTTTGGTAAAATGCACTTCAAGAGACACTAAAATGAAAGAGCTGTTCTGTGTAGCTAAGGTTGATAAAGGTAATCTAATTCCTCCCAGCAAGAGTTGGATAACCAGACAGTCTTTAATGAAGGTTTCTCTTCACTACCAAAGCCATCTAGAGACTTTTTTTGTCATCTTGAATATCAGTTTCTATGCTGGATTGTAAAGGTGTTGTGGACGTGCAGAAAGAGAAAATGTGGTTTCCTCTAGGCTTGTCTGACTCAATTTTGTTCTTTATTTGTGGAGGACTTGTCGCAAATAGGGAATCCTAAAGAAATCTTGTTTTCCTTGGTCAAATTTCAGGCCCATTTCTTCCATGCATATGGTGTGGAAGAACTATTTTATGGCAGAGGGTGAGTTTCCAAAATTTTTCAGAACTGACTACTTTCTCTTGGGCAGAGAGTAACAGGGCAAGTTTTTAGCTTCTGCAAGATCACAGCACGTTCAGCTTTGACCAGCTCTCAAAAGTGTTCTTCCTCCCTGTATGGAGTCCTGAAGTCCCTGAACATGCTGTTCTGTAACAAAATATAATCTTTGTTGAGTGTTTTGTACATTGTGTTTTGTACACTTTTCAAAAAAATTAGATAAGGCATGTTGTTCAACTGTCTGTGCTCCAGCTGTTTTGAAATGAGGAGGATAAAAAAGGCCATGGAAATAGTCAATTCTTAAATTGCCATCTGTTGGCAGCCTCCCCACACCAGCCCAGGAACCACACACACTTAAAGGAATTACCAGCCCAAGAAATAATTTATTTGTGTGTCTAATCCTGGTAGAGTTTTGATAGTTCGTTTCAAGTTGAAAATCTTGCTATTACTCTGTCAACTGAGAACCTGTTTTTCAATTAATTTCTAACTTAAGCTAGTTTCTGGAAATCAGAAAAAAGTGTCCAAAATAAGCTTCTGTTACATATTTGACGACTTCTTGATATATAAAAGTTGAGCATATCTTTTAGTGAGTGTGTCTTCTTATCCGTCAAAGCAGAAATTTGATGGATGAGAAGATGCAATCAATTGGATAGAAGAAGCGCCGGATGAAAATCCATTGTCTTACATAGTTAATTGCACATATTATGTGGTTAATATCACATCATGTCTTATTCAGCAACAGATACAGAAATGTGCATATTTTTATCCCTCTTTGTATTTACAGTTCTAACAGATGTTGAACTCCTTAGAAATACTTCATATATTTGTTTCAATCATTATGAAAAAATGAAAGCTTAGATTGAAATGCCCAGTTGCTAATCACCAATTTAGAAGATCAGCTCTGGTAGCTGTCTTGTCAGCATATTATAAGCTGTTAAATGAAGGAGAAAGACAATCTAGGACTCAGTTGCAGATCTGACACCACTTGCACTGGTGATGCTGAGATTAATCTGGATATTTGAAAAGGCCGATACCAGACCTGCCCTTCTCTTACATCTGTTTAATTATCTGCAATAACTATTTTGTTTTTGAAAGGGTGTATCAGCTGTTTCAGACATGCTGTGTCTTGCACTCAGAACTCCATGAGGTCAAAGGAACAAGTCTTTGAAGTAATCTCAAATGTGAGTGTATAAGCATAAGGAGAATGCTGTGCTCGCTGCTGCTGAGAGTTATAAAACAGGCGTCCCTCTAATTTGGTAGGTTTAACTGGAAAAGATTTATCTAAACTTGAAAGTGGGAAAGCCTTCATATGTCACTTAAGCCACTCCTGTTCTAAAGTGTGTGTTGAGGATTCTGAAAATAATTGGACCTTAAGTTTGGAGGCATGTTATCTAAAGGAAGGGGGAAGAGAAGAGGGAAAATGAGTCTGATATTGAGAAGACAGGTCGAGCAAAGAGAAGAGAGTCTTTGCAAGTTGAATGCCTTGCAAATTTGTATATGGGAAATGATTTATGTAAAAAAAAGTTGTATCATCTGAAAGTGGATGTGAAGAAGGAAGATTATGGTTTTCAGGGACCTGTAAATCTTGTTGACAGTCAAACTACTGTAGCTGCTCAGCTTGAGTAGGTATAATGGAAAGAAGGAAGGCAAAGTGTGAAATGTGTTGATGGGGACTAGTGGTGAGTAGTCATAGACCTAGTTGGGATGGAGCAATAAATAGACTGGTTTGGTTGACAAGAGGAAAAAGGCAATAGGAAGGGGTAAAAACGAAATTCTCATTTTTTAGCTAGTCCTTGTTGGCAGGTGATAAATGGTTGTTTTTTCCCTTTGCCAGTAGCTGTTAGGGAATGATTTTTTTTTTCATCGCCTGGTGACATTTGATCTTTTGGTTGCTGAGAAGGAGAGAGATTGGGCTTTTGTAATTTTATTTGGGTTTTAAAAGTCTTTTAGTTTCTATTCCTCATCCGTTCCTCCACCTACACCCACCCTACTCATACCAAAGAGTCTTAGTGACTACTCTCTGCAGAGCACTGCTGGATGTAGTCAGCACGACAGCGTTGCGTGGTGTTTGACTGTGGGGCAGCTCAGGAACAGAAACTGATCTCACAAACTAATTGTTCACCTTGTTTCTTGCTCCAGTACCCTCAGGAAAGAGTAAATTTCAGTTTTCCGAGGGGTTTAGTATCCCATCAGAGCTCTCCTATCCCTCTGTGCCGCAGGGAGAGGGAGCAGAGGCACTGCAGTGCTGCTTGCCCTCTGCACCAGGTGTGCAGGGACATGCTGCAGCAGCCCAGGGAGGAGAGGATTATTTACAGCCTAATAAGTGGTCCTGTGGGCTGGCACAATCCTGGCCAGTCTGCAGATGAGTCAGTGGTCTGCCTGCCTCCTGCCTGGAGGTTTGACAGATTCCTTTGCATCCTTTGCAGGCTTACATTTACAGGTTCCTTTGCTCTAAGAGAAATCTTACTTGTCTCAGTGAGGGTTATAGAGGGAAGAAAAGATGTGTGTTGAAAGCCTTGTGTATGGTTTTGGGCTGTTCTGTGCTTTTAAGAGAGTTTTTTGTGTGTGTGTGTGTGTGTTCTGTGCTAATGGCTGTGGCCTAAGAGAGAAGTGGGGGAAAGAGATCCTGAAGGATTGACTTGAATTGTGACTGGAAGCTTGGGAATTCAGAATTTCCTTCCATCAATACTGTAAAATAGATCCATTTCAGATATTTGTCTTCACGTCTCTTATAATGTGGTGAGTCTTTTTTATCTTAGGCTATTTGTATGCTGTTAAGGCACGCAAAGGACTTTTTTCTTCTCTCACTTGTTTGGCAGATGCTCTGTAGCTGAAGATTATTTCTGGTTTTATTGTGTTTAAAGGCAGTTCACTCTCTCACTTTAAGTAAGACCACGCTATTTATCTCTGTCTTGGCACTGCTTGATGTACTGTGCTCTCACAAGTGTTTTGTTACCAAGTTGCATAGTTCTGGAGTTAACTCAGAAGGCTGGCAGCTCTAGCACAGTTGAAAGCCCATTGGATAGAAAATTGACCAAGAGCCATATCCTGAATTCCAATGCTTTTAGAAAAATGGGTTTGAAGCTCTTTTATTTTTTGGTAATTTTCCTCTGTATTTTCAGGAGTATGTTACTCTTACTGCTCTTGTAAATTATTCTGACAGCCTAAACAGAAGATGGCATGAATATTACCACTGGAAAGTAGTTTCTGTTGTTATCTTATAGTTGCTGACTATTTGGTGCACTGTACCTTTGCTACTTTTTTGTCCGTGGTACAAACACTTTACAGTAAGAGTAGTGTTTCTGAAAGGTATTTTCTTAGGTAGATCTACCTAGCTGGAGCTTTGAGATAGTTATTTTGGTTTATGATGCAAGCCTTAAGGAAGGAACTGGAGAATTAATTGTTTTATCGTCATCCTTTGTAACTATAGATTAGATTCCCTGGAGTTGTGGTGTAGGCAGTATGAGCTGCTGTATTAGGTAAAAGCTACTAAAAGAGGAAGCTAAGAAAATGGCAATAAATTGAGCTTGGCAAAACCAGTCTCTTTTCTAAACTTATTATTTATCACATTAATTTTACATTGCTTCAGGTCATGAAGATTCTTGAGTGGAGGTGAATCAATAAATTCAGACTCTACATTTGTAGGGGACAAATGCTTTAAAATTTGTTGAAATTAATATTGGGAAGACTTCAGAGTAATTGTGGGAGGGATTTTAATTGTTCTTAAAACTAAATCAATTTTTTGTCTTAGTATGTTTCAGAAATGAAGAGTTTTTATTTATTTCAAGTATTATACAAAATGTTAAATTGAGATTAAAGCCTCTACATTTCTTACATTTCTTTCCTGAGTTGGGACTTAAAAGCAGAAGTCTTATAATATTTTAAAATGTTGCTTGTTTAGGGTTTTTCTATCAGTGGTGAATACACATGGAAGTGGTGAAAAATCCAGTAGTTACCCACCGGATAATATTGGAAAGTCAGTGGCCAGCTAAGGTAGTCTTCCTAAAAATGATTTTGGAAGCCTTGCTATATAATATAGTATTTTCTTGTTACATATAATAGGAATGGTCTCCCCATCTTTATGTTCCTTTTGTGTAACATCTGAACTTGCTACTACAACAGTGAACAGCACTTACTCTGTTTCAGAGGAAATGGGGTTAGAAAATTGAAGGACTTACTTGGTAGCTCCTTTTACACCTGATAACCTGCAAGCAGTAATTTAATACATTTCATAGGAGATTAGAAATACTCTAGATTACAAGGTACTTCAGCAGTCTAGGAACCAGCACTGGAGGAATATCCTGAGCTGGAGAGTGGAAAATGTTAGTGGTGGTGCTGAAGGAGGAAATTATTATTCTACTGGTTTTGCTTACAATATCAAGGGAAAATGATGTATCATTCAAATGTGTATTTCCTCAGATCTTTGATATACTGTGTAGCAGAAGACAGAGCTATTGCCTTTTTGCCTATGAAAACAAAAGTTAACTTTTATTTTCACTTAGGTAAAACCTTGTGCCTCTTTCAATGAAGTTGAACTGATTCATGTTTGTGTTGTAGAAAAATTATTTTGACTCCAGGAAATGGTCTGTCTTTTCCCTGTCTTTTTTTTTTTTAAGGTCGTTTGACAGCAGTATTATCGGACATCAAAAACCTAACTGTCAAATTGCATATTTTAGATCGCTTTTGGTTCTGCAATTTCAGTGATTGTTTTGATATTTTCAGGTATTTGTAATATTTTTTTGCTTTAGACTAAAAAGGATTTCTGTGCCCCAAAACTCTTCCCTTCTGTTAGCCACTCTAATAAGTAAATGAGTACTTCTCCACTAACTTTGTCTACTGTCTTCAAAATTTTGTTGCTGCAGTAGTGCCGTGTTGGTATAGGAGCAAACTCCATTCCTATTGTAGGAATTAGCCTTATTGACATATAGATAGGGCTGCACTATAGAAAGGGAACATTTTATATGTCAACTGTAACATAAATGAAATAACTTCAGGACAGGAGAGGTTTTGGGCATTTGAACAGACTCTTCCTGAGCTTGCTGGTATGAATAATAGCAAAGAATAGTCATAAAAGGTAGGTGTTACTCCTCAGTGTGATTAAAATTGAGGTGGTTGTTGTGGTTACGAAACACCACAAGTGGAAAAGGAAGCATGAATCTATTCCACTAATAGTATGTAGGCTGATAATAAAATAACATCAAGCAAGGCCATCAAATGTTGCTTCATTTTCAGGGTGGTTTTGGTTTTTTTTCCCTTTTCAATTACAGCTGATCCTACTGCTCTGGGATTCATCATTTCTCCATGGTCTCTCCTGTTGCTTCCATCTGGCAGTGTGTCATTTACTGATGAAAATGTGTCCCAACAAGACCTGCGAGCGTTCACAGCACCAGAGGTTCTGCAGAACCATTCGCTGTCATCCCTGTCAGATGTTGAAAAGGTACTGTGCCTCCTCCTTGGCAGACAGCTCTAGTGTTTTGCTGCTGAGCCCTTCACAAAATAGCTTTAAACTGTCCTTTTTGTCTCCCCATGGTTTGTGATTTGTGTAATTTCTTTTGTCAGAAGGGGAGGAGTTCTTCTACTTTGTTTTTGTTGGTAAAACTGGAATACTGATTATAGTTGCATGCAGTTGTGAGGAGGAGTCTCTTCCATGTACATACTTTGGCAAGGGCTGTACAGAATTTCCACTTCTCTGTAACTCTTTCATAAGGGTAAATGTTCAGACAGGTAAGGTTTTTATATGTGATCTCCTCCAAGTCATTGACAGGTACAGTCAAAATGAGTATCTTCTCAGCTGTGTTCTTAAAAAGAATTTGTTTGGAATGGTAACATTTTCCCCAGAAAACCATTCCCTTGGCTTAGTCAAAGATATTTAGCGGTGGGAGTGAAAAGGAAGCTGAGCTATTTCTATCTCCTTGGCTCCCCTGGATCAATAATCCTTAGAGGGAAGCTAGCCACAGCCAGTGTTGTCATGTGGGAACAATTATGACATTTGGCAGTGTTCCTCCAGGAAGAACAGCTCTCACTCCAGAGGAAAGTGGTATTGGCATCAGTTGCTGTTGTGTGCACAAGGACTATTAAAACATGTATTTCTGTGTTGAATATTTTGTGTTTCTAACTTTTTATATATAGTCAATTTTCTTTAGGGCTTATCACCAAATACCTACTGAAAATCCTCAGTTACTCCCAAGTCCTTTAGACATCCTTCTTGCCTTGCATATTGTCAAAATTAATAGTATGATAAAATATGTTTACAGTTTTATCTATGGCAAAACTATGAACAATTATAAACCTAGGCTGAAAATTTTAATAGAGAAGTAAAAATAACACTGACATCAATGAGGACTCAGGTTCAGTTATGTAGGATGCAGCTGCCAAGTTCTGTAGTCATACTGTTGGAATTGTTTATTTTCTTTCAAGAGGGACAACACTTTTGAAGACAGTAATGTTACCTCTAGAGCCAAGTCTGAAGTTAATACACAAAACAGGCCTTTAAAAATGGCAGAAAAAATAGTTTTGAAGTGACAAGTTTGTGACCTTTATCAGAGCTGATTGCATTCTTTGTTCTGTGCCAGTTTTCAATATACTACTTTTTTTCTTTTTGAAATAAATGGAGGACTGTTACTAAGAAAAGCCATGCTGTGATGTTTCTTAATCTTTAGGAAGGAAACACTCAGAGGGACCTCTGTGGCCTGTAAATGCCAATGCAGAGCACATAATAGGCGATGACCAAATGCTGGCACTCTGTGCATGTGCAGCACTGATTAATCCTCTCTGATTTGGGCTGTGTGAATTTCTTTCCTGGTGTCAGCATAACCTCGCTTGCTGGATGGAAGGCGATCCACTTACTTGGTTGTGTGGAAGAAGAAAGCTCCCTGAAACATAGCATTGTACAAAAACTGGTTTTATGACTTTACTAGTTGAAGTTAGTAGGGCTCATAAATAGCTTATATGTGCATCCCTCTTTTTTTTGACTGCTTCCCTTTGCATTCCTATTAAACTGTGTATCAGGTGGTACCCTGATTATTTGTAAGAAATATGTTGACTTCATGTTTCTTAGATCACAGAATGAGATGTTGCTTTGCTGACTGTGGTAACTTTTAGCACATTTAAACTTTTTTTTGTTCTTCTGTCACAACTGGCTGTAGTTCACTGGATTCATTTACTGGAAATCGTTGGTGTTTTCCTTTTTTGATTGTTCTACTAAAAGCTGCTGAAGGCAAAAAAATACCCTGTTTTTTAAGGCCTTGTATCAGACAGTGACAGGGTTGCATTTGTCTTTTCAGTTATGATTGTACTTGCTAATATAAATTAACAGTGTATTCAAGGAGAAATACCAAAAAAAAATATATATAGTCAATAAATGAATACCCCTTTGATTCCAAGACACACAGTCAATTTGAATCCAAAATATGTCTGAGGTAACTGCAAGCTTATTGGAAATAGAGTAACCAAACCGTTCAATATTAGAATGGAGATTGATTTGGGAAATTAATTTCGTGTTGATCTATGAATTGTGGAACATATTTGAAGTATCATAGTACAAAAATTATCTAGAATTAGGTAGAATTTTTGAATAAATGCTTTTATTTTAAAAGCTGTTTTCAGATAGATTACTAGAGTAGCATGTTTTAATTTAGAGGTCTGATTGCACATATCGTTTTTGGAAATATCTTCTGTTACTTTGAAGCTCAGAATCATAGAATGATGGAATACCCTGAGTTGAAAGGGACCCACAAGGAATCATCAAGTCCAACTCCAGATTCCAAAGAGGTCAACCCAAAAACGAAATCATGTATCTGACTGTGGTCCAAATTTTTCTTGACCACTGACAGATTTAGGATAATGACAATGTCTCTAATTAGAATTAAGTAATTTTATAATAGTATTTTTAATTGCTGTTCTTGCGTTATTTGGGGACTGAAAGAGTTGGCAAGCTTCTGTTTTTGTTTGGGGGGTTTTCTTCTTGATTGTTGTTGTGTCTTTTGTGTTTAGTTTGCTGTTTTTTCTGAAAAGGAATTTTTTGCATTTGTTACTGCCCTGAAAGCATATTCACCTTTTTCTGTGTAGCTATGGTATATCTTGATATGTAAGGAAGACTTTGTAGCATTTCAGTTGAAAGGGTAATGGGTAACAGAGCAGATACGGGGCAATTTTCTCAGTATTTGAAAGAGAATGTTTCTGATTAAATGGGGCAGTGGTTCACTGAAAACCCCTGATGCATTTTTTGACTGTTATCCTAATCTGTTAAGATTTTTGTCAATTTATATATCTAGAATTTAATGTGTCTTGCTTTTAGTTGGTAAAGAGGCTGACTTAAGTGAACTTTTATTTTATCAGTGTCCTTGCAATTGTTACTCATTGCCTTCAGAATTATTCAATAAATTTGTTGTTTTAAGTAACATAAATATTACTAATACCATGGTATAAAGAGCCATCACTAGTGTATATTACTTATACAGTCCAGAGAAACTGTGCTTGCTTTCTACACTTACCTATTTTGTTCTGACAGTCACCTACAGAGCTAGCATGTGCTTGGTGCTCTTAATTCTGAAGTGTTTAAAGGTTTTATTCCCTGTACTGATGGGTGTATTTTGTTGAAGTTATATTAATTGTTAATTATATGTGTAACAGTTAATGTATTTGTACCTTAAAATATCAGTTATAGATTAAGGTACTGCTTCAAATGTTTATATTGTTTTGTTCATTCCTTCTTTTTCCTTCGATCCCAATCTTTGTGATCTCATTAGGATAGCCCCCTGCTTGAGTCATGCTAACGTCTGACTTGCCTCCAGATTAAAACTTTAAGGAACCTTGGACACAACCATGCAGTCTTTACCCCACACCAGGCTCATCATATGGATTTACATGAGTTTCTGGCTCCAGTGTGAGATGGAAGCTTAAAATTGAGCAGAGAGGACGGAGGCACTGGTTAGATGCAGTGTGTTTTGTAGCAGTAGCATTTCCTTCTCTGAACCTCATGTAAAGTAGGATTTGAAAGACAACTGAACTTAAATACCAGAAATAAATATAAATACAGAAATGTATTTATAAGCAAAATGTTGGTAAACTAGTTGCTTTCCTCTAAAAGTGTGCTTTGCATTTCCAGTCTTGTTCAATGAGTTGACAAATACCTTGTGTCCTATGGCAGGTCCATATTTATTCTCTTGGTATGGCACTCTTCTGGGGAGCTGACCACGAAGTTCCTCAAAGTCAGGTAAGTTTAGATGGTTTTGTTTAATATTGCAACTTCAGACTTGATATCATTTGACTGACTCTGCATGGAGTTTACATTGCAGGGTGTCTTACTGAGACACTTAGGAGTAAGATGCCTTTCCCAGAATTTCACAGAATGGGTCAGGTTGGAGAGGACCACAGTGGATCATCTGGTCCAACCTCCCTGCTCAATCAGGCTTATCCCAGAGCACTTGGCACAGGATTGGTTCCAGATGGCTCAGTGAGGCAGACTCCACAGCTTCTCTGGGCAGTCTATTCCAATGTGCAGTCACTGCACAGTACAGAAGTTTTCTTTCCCGTACTTGGAGCTTCCCATGCTTCACTCTTGTGCAGTGTGGTGTTGTCTTGCAGAGAGAAGGTGCTGGTAGTACATTTCTGTTAGTTTCCATGAAGATATTTTTGGGCTAGTCTATCCTGTAATGCCACAGGCTGAAAGACAGCAGTTTAAGCTGCTGACAAAGGAGAAAATAATTTGTTTTGGTTTAGGCTTATATAAAAACAAATATTGAAGTAACATGGTTGTTTTACACATAATAAAACAACTTGTTCTCTATGCTGCCATAGCTTCTGTAAGTCTGGATTTGGCACCTATGGATACTTACCTTTCACAATGGTCAAGAAAGGATATGAATTGTTTGGAACAGGGAGTAGACTCTTGCTATTGACTTGTCAGTCAATGCAGACACAGTTGCAGACTGCTTAAAGCTGAGTGTTATTGCTCAATGTGCTTATTTTACACACCCAGCAGAACTCTTAGACTGTCTTGCCAAAACTGACTGAAGACAAATGTGATTCATTATCTTCCTGAGTGTTCCTTCACTATCCAAATTTAAACTTTCAGAAGTAAATATTTAAAGAGTGAAAATAAGATAAAATCCTTCTGAAAAAGCATTTCATGATGGACTTGCAGATTGTGGTTCATATTTGGGTTTGTTCCTACTAGTTGATGTTATGTATAAGACTAAGGAAGGAAATTTTGAAAGACTTCAGCATTTTAGCCATTCAGTTCCTAATATTTTCTTTAACAGTGTGGTAGCTGTGGTCTCAGTTCTACTTACTTGGAAGTAGCTGCCTGAATGCAGCTAAGTGAGGTAAAAAACTTCAAAGCTCTGACTGTTTAGGGGTACCTGTTGCTAATGCCTACGGTGCCTGCCCCAAAAGCCTTAGTGTTTTCCTGGATACTGTGGCTTTTCTCTTCCTTTGCTCTCCTGTCTTTTAGGAGATGAAAGGTGCAGTATTCAGCAGTAACAGGAGAGTGACTTAAATTAGGTAGAGGTAGGTGTTGAGAGGAATGTAGGCATGAATTTTAGTCCCTGTTTTCTTTGTTTCTTCCTCTGGTGTTAAGAGTGCAGCAACAGTTTCTCAGTAAAACAGTGGGAAGGCACCTACCTGTTAATAAAAGAGTGTTTTCCCAAAGAAAGTGTGGGGGGGGATGCGTGGAAGGAATTTGCCTTTGGGATGTTATCAGGTGGATCCTCTGTCCTGTGGTGTTAGTGTAGGCAAAAATACAGTCTTGTGTATGGCATTACTTTTGAGTGTTAATTTGCATGTGCAGATTTTCCCTTTTTTTTAATACGTTTTCAGTATCTGTCTGCCTGTGTTCATTAATGAGCTGCTTCTCTGCTGGGAGTGTGGCTGAACATGAGATTCATATCTTATTCACATACATGGTTTTTATGATTAGTTAGAAGTGATAAACAGATGGGAAAAGCCTGCATTAATTAAATCAGGGTGGTCCAGGGTGCATTTTTATGGCTCACCTTAAGAATGCTCACACAGGGAAGATTGAAAGATTGCAATTGTTTGAAGCACTCTGTGATGCAAAAAGCTTGACAGTGTTCTTTGTGAGTAACCACCCACTTTGGGAGAGTTGCAGGTCAGAAAGCTCAGGTCCCAAGTGCCTGTGGCATCTGAGAGCAAGTGTTATCACTGACTGCTGCATACCCTGGGGAGGGATATTCCACATACTGCATTCACTGAATGGGGAGAGCAGAAAGACCTCTAGATTTATTTTTTTTTTTAGAATGTATGGGTTATGAAGTTATGAAGCTCTGCTTCGTTAACTGGCGGCTTGGTTGTTTTATTCCTTAATTTTTTTTTTGTACTGTTTGGTGATGTCACTGGAATTTGGAAATTCTGACACATCTACTGCAAAATATTGGTGAGGTGAGGAACTGCAGAAAATGAGCATAGAGTATTGTACAAAATTATTGTAATGAGGATTGAGTTTTATACTTGTGACTGACAGGATGTTTGAAATCAAGGAATAAAACTTCCTCTGAACCTTTTCCCTTTTATTTTATTTTCACTTATTCATTAAATATTTGAGAAAGTAAATCGTTAGTGTCCTTACCTTACAGATCAGACAACTTGTTTAGGCCAGATTGTTGTAGAGTAGGAGTGGAATCTAGAGGCTGAATGCCTTTCTCCTGTTCTACAGCCACTATTCTTTTCACCACCTAAGTGGTGACTTTCAAATTGGCACTCAGATAATGTAGGCAGTAAGTCTCATAAATAGGTACTCTACATTAGCAAACGTCTTTTGTTTCTGAGTGTTCCCCAAGTCAGTGCTAAAACTGATTCTCCGGTGTCCCCTGTTGTTGTTTGTCACTAGCCTATCAAGCTTGGAGACCATCTCAACAGCATACTCCTGGGCATGTGTGAGGATGTCATTTATGCCCGTGTGTCTGTCCGGACTGTTCTGGATGCCTGCAGTGCCCACATCAGGAACAGCAACTGTGCCCCTTCTTTTTCATACGTGAAGCAGTTGGTCAGACTGGTTCTGGGAAGCCTATCTGGGGTAAGTCTGTGTCAGCGTTTGAGGAAATAATAGAGGTAAGCAGGAAGAGAGCAAAACTGCTAATTCACAGTCACTCTGCACTCATTCTTCCTCTTGTTTTGATATGTTGCAATTTTGACAAGGGTGAGTATTGAAAGGAGAGAACAGCTTCTCTCCCCATGTAGCAGTTTGGTTCCTCCTGGGGCATGCATTCACGTGTCTCTGAGGAGGTCATTTCATGAACTGTCTTCATTGAAAAGAAAAGTAGAGAGAAGCAGGAGAACAAGGTGATGAACTGTAGGGCAAGCCTTAGACTTGTTGCTACTTGAAATGCTTCAGAAATGATTGCTGTGAGTTGACTTTATCTTGAAGTTATGCTTGACTTTTGGAGAGTTGCTTATTAACAGAAAGAAGGACTGTTTAGGCAGTGTGCCAATTCTCTTGCACTTCTGCTCAGCTCTTGAATATGAGAATTGTGGAGGATTTTGTCTAATAATGACCAAGCTGTTTTTAGAAGTGAAAGAAATTACATGAACTCATCTTGCAAAGTTACTATTCCTGATGGGCAGCTTCTCTCTTCACCTAAACTGTTACAGCATAACTTCAAAATAGTTAAATAATTTTAAGTAAATAAAGAAAGGACCTAAATTGTCATAGAATCATAGAATTGTCTGGGTTAAAAGGGAGCTAAAGCTAGATCCAACTTCCCTGCCATGGTCAGGGATACCTTTTGCAAGAGCAGGTTGCTCAGAGCTCCATGAACCTGGCCTTGAACACTTCCAAGGAAAGGGCATCCACAACTTCTATGGGAAACCTGTGCCAATGCCTCACCACTCTCACAGTAAAGAACTTCTTCCTAATAGTTAATCTAAATCTACTCTCAGTTTGAAGCCATTTTCCTTTGTCCTGTCACTACATGCTCTTGTAAATAGTTTCTTTCTGTCTTTCTTCGAGGCTCCCTTCAGGTACTGGAAGGTCACAATTAGGTCACCCCTTAGCCTTTTCTTCTCCAGCCTGAACAACCCCAATTCTCTCAGCCTTTCCTCATGGGAGAGGTGCTCTACCCCTCTAATCAACTTGGTGTCCCTCCTCTAGACTCCAGCAGATCTATGTAAAAATTGGTGTCTAGAGAGACAGAACTGAAATTGCATGAAAAATGTTTAATTTGCTGATGCTTCCTTTTTTTATTTAAAAAAATAAAAAAGTATTATCTAATTCTTAGATAGTTTCTTCATATATCTGGTTTGGAAATGCTTGCACAAAGTGAGACATCCTTGCATTTGGCAGCAGCTGATTATGCCAGGCCTCCAAAAAAAGTGCTGAGCCTGAGCTCCACAAAGCATTGTCTAGTCTGTGAGGTATGTCTGCCAGTCCAGTGCTCCTCACTGTAGTGCCTGAAGTCTCGTGTAGCTGCCGAGTGGAACCAGTCTGTGGTTCAGTGGAAAAAAGGGCTACAGGGCCTTCACCAGTGTTAAAATAAAGATCCAGTTTTAAATCAGACCACAAGCTATAGAAACAGCCACTCTGGAAAGTGAGTCATTATTCTCAAGTTGTTGATGGCCATTTCAGCTTAGCAAGTTTTCTTCTTTCCCTCCTTTTGTTCTTGTCAGCAGGCTTTGAGGGAGTCTGGGGTTAGTGTGGCAGACTGATCTGGACCAGCCTGCCAAAGGCAGTAACAGTGCTCCCAAATTCAGTCCAGTTTGTACTGAAATCCAGTGGAGGGCTGAATCCAGCCAGTGGGCTCCCATCTCCTGTCCATGTTGTTAATGAAGGAGTGGGACTAACAGTTACTCACTACTGAAGCTTTGCTCATTTCCTCCTCCTTAATTAAGAATTAACCTTCTTATTTCTGAACGTGTCGCTGGCTTCACAAGAGGACAAGAAAAAACCCCAGCTGAATAGAGCCAAGAGCTGACAGAACAATGACAGCATAGCTGTGCTGCCAGGTTTCTGTGCACCTCAGCCAGCCAGCCCTGCTGCTTTTAATGTTCAGTGCTCTATATGTGTGCTGGAATTTTTTAAGTTAACAAGAAAAATGTATAGATTCTGTTTTTTCAGAGGCGGAGTACAACTTTTTATTCTAATGTTGGCATGCCTCTAATCTTGATGGGCCTTATCAAAGGCTCAAGGGGTCTTATCTCTGTAAGTGGTCATTTGGTGGTGTCTGAAGCACAGCCGAGAGGTCCCATTTGAATGTTTTAATTTGCCATGTTAATATGTTTTGTAAAGGGCAATATATCCCAAGGCTGATTCAGTCTGTTTAATGTTGAGTGAGTTGTATTGTAACTGTGAAGTCTGCTTAATTTCTCCTTCCCTCTTCCCAGCTAAGCTGCTGTCCAGGCTATGCTCCCACTATATCAAAAGATCTCACTAAAAATGTTTCATTGTAGCAAATAAACCCTCTTTGAATGATTGTACATGTGAAAGTTTTTCCTAGGGAAGTAGTGATTAAAAAAAAAAAAAAAAAAGATTAAGTGAAAAGTTAGTGGGAGTAGTTAAGCCTGACACATGAAAGGAATGTGCCTGGGGGGCTGAGGAGACTCCTCACAAATGTGTGCATGTGATTTGACATGTGCAATGAGTCAGTTCTTCCTGTTATACAGAAAACTCATCAGTAGAACAAGGCAAGTTCTAGTCACATTGTCATCGTGGAAGATGGTTTTTGCATTTTGCTGTCCCTTCAGCTTGCTGTAGGGGTGGAATGTGTTTAAGTTGCATGCTTGTGAACTTCATTCTTAGTGGAAAAAAGTAGACCAAATGTGTAGTAAAACAATGCACAGACTGTTCAAATATGGATAATTCTAGGGAGTATTCTCACTGATGAATCGGTTTTTTGTTAAAAAGTTTGAGTGCCCGTGCTGCACTTAACTGTTTGACACTAATATCATGCATTTACATAAAAACAATGCTTGTTTCGTACTAATATGAGCTCTTCCAAAATTTTGACTTTATGTTACTGCCTTTTTTTTGCAGATGGATCAGCTGTCTTGTCATGGAGATAGAAAATTGCAGCCAGACAGGAGCCAGGCTATTCGGGAGAGGCTGAGGGGAAAAGGGCTTCCCACAGGTAAGTGCTTCATTGCAGCCCTGTGGAAGACCAAGTCTGGGTAGATTTTGCAAGCAGAGAAATCAAATAGAGAAGGACTTGCTTATGTTCACAGAACTCTCTGATGGTTCAGTGTCTAGCTAAATGTTGGTGATGGTGACAGGAGAATAATGGCTTCAAGAAAATATTCATGTTTTTTCAGTTCAGTCCTGATGGTTGGAACAGGTTTTAAAGGTTCTTGGCTAAATGTTTTGTTTCTGGAAAAAGGTGATTTTCAGCTGAAGGTTGGTCAGCCAGAGGAACAGGAAGTAGCTTTTCCTTGTTCCCTCTTTTCCTGTGGACTCTGCTCTCTCATCATAGCTCTAATTGCACAAAACATCTCTCCCTGCTTTCAGGGCAGCCCTGGACTCTTTTCCCTGCACACAAAGCTTTCTTTGCTGCCTTTTTTTTTTTTTCTGAAGACAAGTGATAGATGTTGCATCACAGTTCTGCTATGCTTGGACAGCATGAGGTAGATATGGAGGCCAGGTAAAGTTGTACTTACTTCAGGGAAGTAAGGAAAGAGGAAACCGAGGGACCAAAGAGGAGACAGATAGTTGATGTTTCCGCTGTGGAGGAAGAAGGATAAAGTGATGTAGGTTGATAGCTGATGTTTGCCATGATTTTTTGTTGTTTAAGGTCATAGATGTTTTTGTTTATGGTCATTGGCAGCATCAGCTCTGTGCTAGGCTTTTCAGACAAGAGGATATGTTCTTCCAAAAGGCTGGTCTCTAATTTTTCTGGAAGAATTGTTGAGCTGAGCCAGGAGCATTTTATAAGGTATCAGATTGAAGCAGTCTAAGTCATTGCAACAAAGATATGTTGCTGATGTGCTCGAGTTGCTCCTCAGTTCTTTAGTTTTGTGTCAAGCAACAGTGCAGTGAATTGCAGGAACTGAAATAACCTGTGGAGCTGTCAGTGACAGTATGAACTGCAAAAGTTAGACACAAGTCTGGCAAGGGATTGGTGGTCTTCCCTTATTGATTTTTTTTTTTTTTAATGAGGCTAGATTAGGCTTCTGTTTGATATCAAACACTTTTGGGAGTGGTTGTCAGTGGTTTCCAGTACAGCACTATGTGTTTAGGAACAGTTTCTGGTACAAGCTGTTTCTTCATTTTCTGGCACAAATTCACTGTTCTGACTGCTTTCTCTGGAGCTTTGTTTTCTTACTGGTTTTTCTTTTATTCTTCTTCTTTTCCAGAATATTTCTGTAGCAATAGGGAGATCTTTTAGAAATATAGGGTTAGGGACTGGATCAGTTGAGTTGACTGGATTTGTAAACCACTTAATGCCTTTTCCGAGTTTCTTAAGTGCTTCCTTAAAATAAATTCTTTCCCTTGTTCCCACCAATTTTAAGGTTTGAACCAGAACCTTACTGATCTGGTTGTTAATTTTTTTATTCTTTAACCCTATGCTTCCCAGTCTCCAGTGTTGTCCAATAAACAGTTTCTTTACACACTTTTGTTCTTTTGCCATTCTACCGTATTCCATATTTTTTCAAGAACTTTATTTAAGCACAATGCCTTACCTACCTCAAACTTTTCATTTCTATACCCTCTTTCCATCATCTATTATGGTTTTTATTCTGTAATCATAATTAACTGTGTTTTGGTAATGATCAAAGTATTTGTAAAGTTTTGGAGACATAGGAGTCTTTAATGTCTGTTCTCATTGCATTAGCAAATTCTGATTATTCTTTTCTTTGTTCTTTCTAGTTTTCATGTTCTGTAATGCAGCTGACCAGTCTTTTGCTGTTTTGTTATTCATTTTGTTAGAAAATCTTTAACTTCTTTAAAATGTTTGTGGCTTGATGAGTTTTGTTTCTTTGTCCGTTTGTTTTCCTACCCACAACTTTGTTTAAGCTTTTTAGCAGATTTTTCTTTCTCCTGAAGTAATGCTTGTCCCCAGTGTCTTCATTATATCTTAACAAAAAAGCTTTTGTTTTAGATTCTACTAAATTTTGGAGATTGCTGTAGTAGCTCCAGCCAATATCTTCATGGCTTTCTGGGTCAGCACTAGGGTGAATATCATGTAATGTCTGAAACTTTCTCTGAGGAGTCTGTCTTTAACTCAAAGGAAGTAGACAAGATGATCCAGTTGCTGTTTTTTTACTGTATTCTCTAACTTGAAAAAAATATCGTGGCTAGCATGTTTTTTCCCCTTGTTATTGGAGACTGAGTCCACTTGGCTCAGCTGCTTTCAACCAGTAAGTTCAACAGAGAGTTTTAAGCAACCTTGGTTGAAATGACCTTCTGAAAGGGTTCTCTTTTTAGGGAACTCCATATTATCTGAAGAGTTCTAGTTTGACAGAATCTTTACTCAAATAATATTTATGAAAGGAGAGAACCTGATAACCCCCAGACTATAAAGTTGGCTGATTAGTCCTTTAACACC
Organism: Vireo altiloquus; assembly: GCA_013396875.1. Lineage (NCBI taxonomy): Eukaryota > Metazoa > Chordata > Aves > Passeriformes > Vireonidae > Vireo > Vireo altiloquus. Next base: position 190,685 of record VZRF01007799.1, read on the forward strand.
AGTTTCTGTGAAGCTCCTTGAAAGTGCTTGCATGTGTAGAGTGTTACAGACAATGTGTGGCACCCCAGGGAATAAATGTTTGGGCATCACTCTTCCAGTGCAAACATTATATTGTCTGCATCATTCCAAGCCCTGTCTGAAAGGTACAAGTTACTAATGAGATGCTCTTGAATACTTGATTTTTTAATATTCTTTTCAAGATAAACTGTCAATGAACACAAATGCTTTTCAGTTACCTTGTGGGGTTTATGATGTTTTGGTATTACTCTCTGTCTTCACCCTATCCCTAGAAGCAGAAAATATTTTTCATATTTTCTGGTATAGAAGTCTTATTTTCATAGAAAAAGATATATTGAAATCACTCATTCCTTTATGTTTTCCTTTTGCCTGACCTGCTTCCACTCAACTGTTTCCAATTTCTCTGTATCACATTATTTACCTATGGAACTCATTTGTCTCCTTTTCCTTAGAAGCTTTACAACCCTCTTAGCTTCTCCAAAACCTTTCCTAATTCTACTTCTGTTATCAGTTACTTTTCCTAGTATGCTTTAATAGCACCATCTTCTTATTTTGATCCTAGATAAATTGCTTGATCTCTACTTTGCTGAGACCTCAGGGAATTGTAAAATACAAAACAGAACCCCTCAAATAACCAAACCAGTTCTAGCTGTTTTCAGTTCTGTTTTTACACTGATGTTAAGTACACTGAGTCATGTATTTGGAAGTACCAAATTACTATTAGTATTAGGGAGGACTCACTGAAATGGGTGTCTGATACTAATAGGAGGCAGCTTGCATTTGATTCAGGGAAATTCAGTGCTTGTTATTTCTTTTTCTGTGGTGGTGTGTTAGTTTGCTGGTGCAAATTCTGTCAGTAAGAGCACAGATCAGCTGCCCTGGGGGCAGAGCTTTAAATTTCTGAGAAAGTGAGCTATAGAATGCAGGGCTGATTATACTGGTTGATAATCTCATACATTGAGGAGCCACAAACAAAAGGCCAGATGAAGGTTTGAGAAAAATGTTTTGGTTAAAAAAAAAAAAAAGCTAACGAAACCAGAACAGCTCAGGAAGGTATAAAGTCCTTTTGCCCTCATTTGTCATTGTGCTATTCTGCTGCTGTGTAGCTGAAATAAATGCCTCTTGGTCCAGTTGCAAATCGGCAAACATTTAGAAGGTCAGGAAGCTACTAGACAGGATTATGATTTTGAGTGCATCTTTCTAATGAATTAGAAGTTCTGGAAGTGATCTTTTACCCTTTTTTTTTTATTTAACTGCCTCTGAGAACACGTTTTGGGTCAAGTTCAGCACTGGGATGATTGGAGGAGGTGAGATGGGTGCACATAAGGATGTGTATAACTTTACTAGTCACTTCCCCTGTGTATTATAAGTAAAGTAAATACAGTGAGCAGAAATCTTTGCTGGAAAGGACAGAAGACTTGTCTGATACTTACTGAGGTAAAGTTCGTGAAAATCTTAGAATTCACAATGAATAGAATAGCTGTCATATGGAGAAAAAAGCAGCATAAGGGGTGATGTTGCCCTGGTTTTCAGCCTTCTGATTCTGTTTGCATTTTTGCTGTGCAGTTTCTCATGCATTTCATATAAACAAAGTAGTGTTTTTGTAAGTGTCTCTCTTGTTTTCATTCCATTCCTGATAGAAGAGGTTTTTGATCGACTTTTACCTGAATCAGTGGAGTCAGAGAGGAGAGGATCTCACTATCCAATCCACAGGGTTCCACAGAATTGTATATAAGACAGAAAATTAAAGACTTCCTCTCTCTTCTTCCTTTCACCTCACTATGTGTGTGCTTGTGTTCTTTTTGTGCTCTCTAGTGACAGGGTATGGCATTCTTTGTGAACTTCAGAGTATCGGAAAGTTACTTGGAGCATGTAACTTAAGATAGCTGATAGATCATGCTAAGGTCATGAATAAAAGAGATGTGCTTCTAATTGGAGAGTAGCCAGCTAATACCTTAGATATTTGCAGTCTTTGAAAAATGCTATGATTTTTCCTTTATTTGAATTTCATTATTATTAGGATCAGTTTTCCATACCATGTTAATCCACAATTATAGTTGCTGGGGCTTTATTGTTGACTTAGGATAAATGTTTTGAAATTTTTCCACCTCACATGTTATATAAGGAGAGCAAAATATGTTATTTAAACGAGGTTTGATATTTTCAGCTATTCATTTCCATCTTTATGTCTTGAAGATAGTTACTAAATTAATAAACAACTTGGTGTTAATATTCTCCCCAGTTAAATTTATTTTTTTCTCTTTCATGACTCACTTTCTGTGGCTATCTTGGTGAATGAGTTTTACAGCAGGGCTGGCTGCAGAAATAATTTTTTGTAAATTAATATTACAGAATGTTTGCTTTTAGTCAAGTTGCACTTGGAACATGGTGTTTAGGAACTGACTTAGCCAGCAGAAATAAAAGAAGTAAAACCTGTCATGAGTCATCTGAACCAGTGAGTTACTTAGTTTTTGTACTTAACTCACTTTAGACCTTAAAAGAGTTTTTACATCAAGAACTACATGTGAAAGTGGCTTAATTGGCTTCATAAAGTTCTTTTGCTGTGACAAAAGATTAGGTAACTGTCAAACTGTTCCAAATATAAAGTAAGAATTAATTCACTGTGTTAGCCTTTGCCACAAACTATCCTTGAAAAGGATGTGTAGACTGTTTAATGCTCATTTGTACTTCTACTTGCCTGGAAATCTGCTTCCCAGCCATCTAATACCCGAAATCCTGCACCCTGTGTGTTTATTTGCAAAGTTCCAGTTTGTGTTGATGATCCCTGAACAGCAAGGACAGACCTTTGCCAGAGATGTTCCATCTTCTAACGAGATGCAGCTAACAGGTGTCTTGGCTTTCCTGCCATGAGGACCCCTGGTTTTAACTTGGCTTTTACAAAGTGATAGACTGTCACAAGTCCCACTTGTATATTATGTTACAGTTGTATTCCAACCTTTGTCTCTGCCAAAAAAAAAGTGTGCCACATTAATGAAGGCTTGAAATTTTTTAAAAAGATCATTTAGATTCACCTTAACTGTACACAGTAGGAAATATTTGGAAGTACTGATCAAAACTGTGGATGGTAATCAACTCCCTGTTTAATTAGACTGTATGCACTGTCAGGTGTAACAAAAGTGGTAGGTGTTGGAAACTGAATGAAACATGCTAAGGCTAAGTGAAGCTGCTTTTAATTTTGACAAGATATTCTAGTGCTTAATTACCACTCTCCATAATATCAACAAAATCCTATCAAATAAATGAAAATGTAGCCTTTTTGCTTTTGATCCAGGAAAGTTGACTGTGGGCTATGTTTTAGTTCCTGATATGGGTGAATGTAGAAAAGATGTGGCCCTATTTTGAGGGCCTGGTCTACAAATTACTCCGTGTTTATAGATTGATAATCAGAAGGCTTTATTTATAGATAGATAAGTAGATATTAATAAAAGGATGATTGAGAGAGAGAGATTAGCAGCTTCTACAGCAGGTGCTGGAGCTACGATCTATTTTCATGTCTCTCTGTGTCTGTCTGTCTGTGTGTGTCTGTGTAGCACTAGAATGGAATGCACAACAAGAACAGAGAGGACATTTTTGATTGGACAAGACAAACACCTTATCATAAACATTTCTCATATTTACATTTTTTTTCCTGAAAACTACCGAGAGTTCCCTTTAGAAATAGAGTTAACTATTACATCTAAAAACAGGTTAGAAAGAAATTGTTTTTTCCAGCTGAAATTTCTCAAAAACCCACTGCCAAGTCATACCCACAGGTGAAAACACAACTTACAGTTTATAAAGAAACAGTTTATAGTGATGACCTCCATGCACGAACTGAAGTAGCTTAAACATTATCTTGATAAATCCAAACACACAGATTTAAATTATCAAAAACTGCAGCACAAACTTACTTCCATTGACTTGAAAATCTGTCATCTGTAAATATACTAAATATACTCCTTTTTTTATTATTTTGTTTTTTATTTCCCCTGGCTCCTCAGTTCTAGGAAAAAAAAGAACTGTGTAGGTGGAGAATAACTTCCAGAGTTCAGCAAAACCAAATGAAAGCCAGATGAAGGTTTCTTGTTGAAAGAAAAAAAAAAAATTATTATTTTTCGCTCCAAAAACCATGCCTGTTTTCTTCCAGTAAGTGTTTCTGTTTGCATCTAGCAGTACTTGTGGTTGGCATTGGTAGAGGTCTTTTAAATTTAGGTATAGTTTCTCCAGGTGTAGGGGAGCTTCCAGGCTGGCACTATTGGAAATGCTGCCACAGCTGTGCTGAGGACAAAGTCAGAAATCTGAAGATAAAACAAGAGTGGACACAAAGATCAGTGAGGAAACCAATCCAGAGATACCAAATGCTGTCTCTGTGCAGAAAAGCAGCTGTCACTGAGCTTCTCCTGGGATACAGAAAAATCCAGGAAGGGAGTAGCCAGGTGGAACTTTTGCCTACTTCGTTGAGAAATGTAAAAAAAAAAAAAAAATGGGATGCTGAGGAAGGGAATGGGTAAAATGTTGCATTTATGAAGTGCTGCTTGGCAAGGCTCGCTACCACTGTTCTGATCAAGAAGCCTGGTTTTCGGAGCTGCTTGGTGTTTTTTGATAGAAGGTCTACCAGTCCAAAGCAGAATGCAAATTGTTATACAGGATTTATAACTTGGCCATTACATGTAGTGCTTTCAACAGTGCTCGTGTCCAGTTCATGTCTTCCTTCACGGAGAATGCATTGTTTAGGAGTACTTCCGGCTGAAACTTGGATTTTTCTCAACAATTTAGAAAGTAAAAGAAAAGAGGGGGTGCCTTTCCTAGCAGTCAACCCACAGGCCACATCTGGCTCTGTTGTCTTCTGTTTGGCTCTTAGCCTGCCCCAAAGGGATTGCAAACCCAACGCCTCCATCAGCTACCCACTCATATTTTGGAAACTAACCGCATTGTCTTGGGAGAAAGAGGCTTTTCTGTTGCTTTGTTTTCTGCACAGAGATGGCGTGGGAGATGTTTTTTAAACTCCTGTATAAAAATTTCCTCTCTTGAGACCTTCCAATCTGGCAGTGATGGTGTGTATTCTCCTGCACATGTGGGCAGTCTCTCTCTGCTCCCCCCAGCCCCTCTCTATCCCTAACCACCCCCCACTCCCATGTGTGTGCATGTACATACATCCACAAGTCAAAATCCATAACAGAGTTGAAAAAGGTGTTCTGTTTTGTGCAAACAAAAGGAAGGGGCAGTCAGACTTTAAAGAAAATTGATGTGAGTTTAGGCAGTAAAAACAGACGCAGTATGTGATGGTACTGACTGTGTTTGCACTTATATAGTATTGGATTAATTACCTGTATGATCAAGCTGGTGCACAAATAATTGCAGACAGACTGGATTTAGTTAGAACTAGACAACAACTCTTTCTCAGAGGAAAATCAACCAGAATACTGTCAGCATGAGTGAAAGATGGTCTGTGAATGACATGGATGTAAAAGAGGGTGTAGTTGCATTCATAGCTGAAAACACCAAAGCAAGAAGGAAGCAGATCTATGGTTATTTAGCAAATGTAATATCTGGCAGTTGAAGGTGTGTGTGGAAAACTAGAGTTTCATTTTAGCACCACAAGGGAATTTAACAGTGAACTCCTGGTGATTAATTGCTATTTTTATTGTATGTATTCCCTGACTATATATTACACGTTGGAATCATACAGTTACTGTAATTGCGTTTGAATTATTTACAGTAATTATAAATAATTGCACTAATGTAACATCAAGTAGAGGATAAACACCCGAGGGCAATACGAGAAATCAAGAACCCATACACTCTTCAGATGAGCAAGGAGGAGAGTTTAGCACAGCAGAGAAGTAATTGGGGAAGGGGAAAGTAGTGTTCCTTTTGAAGCTGCTTTCATGCTGCAGCGTCTTAATTGCTAATGGCTTGTTCTATCACCCGCACTGACAAACAGGGAGGCACTTCTCTGTCCTGTTACACACCTGGGTAACTGAAGCCTGGAGGAGCTCTGTGTGGTCTCAGGTGATATAATTAATGTCTTTAGTCGAGCCAAGATACTTGGGATAGGTCTCCAGTGTTTCCATTATAAATACAAACCTTTTTTTTTTTTTTAAAGGAAGGTCATAACATGAGTCTACCCATGCATTATAAAGATGTACAAGTTCCCTTATGCAGGTTCTTTTTGGTTGTTAGTTAGATATTTATCCATTCTTTATATACAGGTTTTTGCTGGTAGTTCTTTCCTTCCTTTTCCCACACATTTCATCATAAAAGCTGAAGGAAGAAAAGCTGAAGGATAAACTGTGTACTGACTTAATGAATTTGGACTTGAATATGCCATTCAACTGAAAATCCAGGCATATTATTGCAGTCTGCTTTGGAGGTGTACTGTTTTCTGTAGGCTGTATACATGAGCCTTGTGCTGAAAGAGACTTCCTGCAGTCATTTAAGACTCTTGATCCAAGTAATGCTGAGGTAGTAGAGAAAGTCCAGGATTAAAAAAGTGAAAATACCTTAACAGTTGATTGTGACTTACAGAGTCTATAATAGTACTCATAAAAGGAAGAAGGGATGAGGACAGATTTAAGTTATTAAAAATAGAAATATTGGCTTGGACTGATTGCTGGTTGCCTAATCCAGTTTTACTACTGGTATCCGGAGTTGAGTTGCTTCTGTATTGAAAAGTCTTGCCCTTGATCCTTGGCCTCTGCACTCTGGTGCTAAAAGCAGCATGCGGTTTTGGCTGGGATAAAGTACAGACCTGATAGTTCTCCATTGCTGCTTTGTTTCAGGTTGTCCTGTCAAGAGACACAGGTTGTGCACACCTTGCCCCAAAATCTCTTTTTTACCCTTCTCTGAGGATGATTTTCTAACAGCTCACGTTGGCACTCTCAGTCATTTTGGGCAGAGCTTGTTGAAATAATATAGAGGGGATGGGTTTTACAGTGGTGGGAAGAATTGGCAAGGCTGATGAAAAGCAAAAGTGGGAATAGGGAGAGTAATAAAGGACAGATGAAAGATGTCCAAGAGAATTTTGCAGCCTCAAGCCTGAATACTGAGGCCCGCTGTAGATTGATTTTGGTTCTCTGTAAAAATCTTGTGTTGACTGCTTAAGTCGATGTGGATCTGAGTTAGAGCTGTGGAGTGGAAGAGCAGCCTGGAAGGCCTCCTGCACTGCTTCCTGATGGGACAGCTCATCTCCTGTCTCACCATGGAGCAGGCTGGTTGAGTGGCAAAGCTGCAGCCATGAGTACTTTCCTAATCACTGCCCATGAGACAATGTTCATGGCCTTCCCTTTTCCTTGTGAGGGAAGCCCCAGAGGATGGCTGACGTGGGGAATAGAGAGCATTCCTTGTGTGCTGAGGGAAAGGAGCTTGTGTCCTTAGTGCCTCTGTACAAACAGGAAATACCTTCTGGTATATCCAAGTCCATGGGAGCTACAGCTTTGGTGAGGAGGGTGCTCCTTTCCCCAGCACTCTTTTCTTTGCCTCACAGGTGGGCTCTTTCACTGCAGTTCTCAGCAGCACACAACAGACAGGGTTGTGTCTCTGGGGTGCTGTGCTGAGGATACCCACAGGTACTAAACATACCTAGTGACCCTCTTCATTGCATGGCATCCTGCAAGAAGATCATGCTTCAGTGTGCAGAGACCTAAATGATCATTTGAACCAGGAATCTTCTTCTGAGTCATGACCGATGCTGTTCCGAGTAATCCTGCATGCGTAGCTGTGGTAGTGTATTGGAGTTGCATCTCTCTGCCTCATTTGCCTTTGTTTTGTTCAGTAAGGTCCCTGCATGTAAATACTTTCAGTGTTAAAGAAATGGGTGGTTGGGGTATTTTTACATTTAAAAAAAAAAAAAGGCAAAAACAATGTGTAGAGGAGGTTGTCTCGTTTTTTTTCTGGCCTAAAATTATCTTGGAGCTCTCATTACTGGGGAGGATTCTCAGAGCTCTTTTTGATTTGTGTTTCTGTTGGCCATCTTAAAAAGCAAACTGCAGGGTTTAGGTTTTTATCTTACAAATGACTGAGTTAAAATCCTTTTTAGGAATGTTTGTACTTGGTGCATATATGTGAATGTGAAGTATGTGTTTGCAGAATGGATATCATCCTGCTACTTCACATGGATAGTGGGAACTTCACAATGAGCATGTATTTTTAAAAGGCCTTTTTGTGTGTGAATATTATACGTAGTTCACCAGCTTTAGGATGATGTTTAGTCTGAGAATAAGGTAATTAAGTAGTATTTACTTGACCACAAAGATAATTATGTTTAGTATTTAAGCTATATTTGTAAAATATGAAATGAGGCATCAGATCCTTTTAGAAGATTAGTTCATTCACATTGGCAAAAGTGGTTTTTATTTTCTTGGCTAGAGCATGTGGGAACTGTGTGTGATTTCTTACAAGATACTTTTTAGACAATCCAAACCCTAACATTTCACCATCATGTATTTGCATGGTGGTAGGAAGCAAGGGCTACTTGGTTGCATTTGGCTCTGGTCTTGTTGGTTTTGATTGTTAGTTGAATATCACAGAAATAAAAACTACAAACTAAAAGCACAACCAACCTTCAAGTAGAATGTCAGAGTTGAAAGCTGTTAAGCCATAAGCTTTTAAAGCATTAGTGACTACATTTCTAAGCATCCCTAAAGCATTCTGTGAAATTCTGTTTGGAAGGATAACGCTCTAGATAAAGATCATCTGGAGCCTGCTGGGCAAGTGGGCCAGTTAATTTCAATGGATGCAGGCAGCCTGTGTAGCTTTCTTTAAGAACAGTAGATACAGCACAGTGATTACTTTGAACTCATGACTGCTTGCTTTTGCAATGAAATCTTCAAGGCTGATGCCTCTTAAAGAATGTACATGGGAATATCACCATAAAGAGGGAGCTAGCTCTAAGGAAGGCATCACATGCCATGCTGACTCCACCTGGGTCAAGATTTCTTGGTCACCATGATATTATATTCTTCAGAGACCACATATTTCATTGATATTATTCCACCTCCGGCAGCTTCTTATATTCTGGAAGTAATTTCACAAGAAGGGAGAGTGAGAAGAGAGAGACTTCCTAAGTATTGGTGGATCCATATATGAATGAAACATGAAGGGTATAGACTAGTGGAATCATTTTAACCTTGGAAACCTTTGTTGGTTTTGTTTCAGAGTATTCTTTGTCTGGAGAGACTGTAGTCACCAAAATTAGTCATTAGAGGAAGATCCAAGATTTTTATAATTCCTAAGTACACAGTCATTCTTTTCTTACTACTGACTCTTTAGCAGGGCATCTGTAAATCTGCTGAACAAACCTGGGCTTGTTATTAAAACCTGTAGGCGGTGGATTTGGGCGTGAGAGGAATGGCTGATTTCAGATTGATTATTAAGTAGTATTTCTGGTGATAGTCCAGGCTATTTTGAAAATGAAACTAATGAGAAAACAGCTTTCAGCAATTATGTGATAGTTTGGGGGTTTTTAATGTTAATACTGAATTACAGTGGGTCTTTTTTTTTTTTTTTGAGTATTTTAGAAATAAAAGAAATAAAATGGTTGTCATGTATGAAGCAGTTGGAATTCTGTCTTTGTTGACTGAGGGAGTCCTTTAAGTAGACTTCTCAATGCCTTGCATGGTAAAACCAATGCCCAAGCGTGTCTTCATCATTCTCTTAAACTAATTTGTGTTGGACTCCTGTGTACTAGGTAGAAAATTACATGTATGAAATGTCTCCTTATTCCAGGAAAAACATTGGCGGTTGATGCACCTGATGGACACAGAACTCACTTCTCTCAACAGACCACCCTTAACAAAGGACTTAGCAAGTCTATGGGATTTCTGTCCATTAGAGGAACACAAGACGAGGAAGAGTTTTTCCAGGGCATTTCTGCAGATTACAGTTCGGGTCAGGAAGACATTTTCTGTCCTCATAGGTGTAAAACCAGCGAGCTTGAGAAAAAAGGTCATGTTCACACAGATGTTCCTCCCAAACGGAAAATATGGGCTTCTTCCACAGATTTGCTTTGCGCTACTGACAAGGCAGCTGAGAGGGACCATGCCGGAGGCTCTCACAGGCACAGCCATCAGTGTGAAACATTTACAGTACGAACTTCTGCTGCTGCCAGAAACAAGGAAGCAAGATACTCTGATGGGAGCATAGCACTGGATGTCTTTGGACCACAAAAACTGGACCAAATGCGCCACGTGCCTGAGACATCAACTTCTGCAGCAATATCAAGTGCCTTTGACAGGATAAGAGAGAGACAGAAGAAATTGCAGCTTCTGAGAGAAGCAATGAATGTAGAAGGTCAGTGAAGCTTTTTCTGAGTATTCCAGTCATCAAACAAAGATTTCTCATTATGATAAATTTGAGTTCTCTTGTAGCAGCTCTTGAACCGGCTGAGATCATTGCTTCGTCTTTTTTTACATAAAGTGAAGTCATTAGAGCATCTGTTGCAAGTGAAGATAAATGTGCTTGTCCAGATTGTTTACTCAGAATAGTTGATCTCTATAAGTCAACCAGTATCAAGCTCATCAATTACAATTAGAAAAAAAAAAAAGCTGGTAACAACCAATTGTCAAGTAATTTCCCGTAAAGGAAGATTCTCATCTGCAGCTATTAGAGATGGATTTATGCCCCTGAGGAAAGGCAGAATTTCATCTCCAGATCTCTGATTTTGTGCTGTATAGCTCTGGACTGAAGCCCTTAAATATGAAAAGCCCTTAAATATGAAAATTTTTTTGGCCTCATGTTCAGATCTTTACTTCAGTGGGAATACTTCACACAAGTTCCATCAGTTCATTAAAAAAATGCATGGGGGAAAAGTAATTCTTTGTAGTTGTTGTGGGGAAAATTATAAAATTATCTTGATGCAGAACCCTATAAATGGAATTGCATGTTTTGTTTGCTTTGGTTTTGTGATGTGATTTTTAGGGGCTGTAAGTTTGAGACAGTTGGATAGAAACTGAGAGCAGAGCTGGATCTTGTGTGTGCTGAAAGCATAACTTGGTCACCTAAGGTACATGGTACAAGAGCTGTAAGTACAGAGCTAGCTCAGGTGTGCTCAAAGACTCATGAGTTAGCCTGCCTGTTGTGTGACAGAAGTAACTGAAAATACACCCTACCTTGGCCTCCTTTTTCTGCCTGGGGTGGAAATACCTCCATATTAAGGAGAGATGATAAAGCCTCTTGTCAAGGTTGACATTCTGATTGTCAACTTGTCAATGCCTGCTCATACCCTTTGTGGCCATCTTGGGAGATGCTTGTATTGCAATTAGCATGGGAAGCCAATCTTTTCCTGTGCATGTGAGCCTTTTGTTCCAGAAGGGAGTGTTACTGAAATGACAGTTTAAAAAGCTGCTGTGATTTCTGTACAGCTGGAGTTCTCTTGTGCTATCAAACTAGCATCTTCCGACTAGGGTTATGTTATCATGTGAAGAAATGAACATAGATGAAAGCAGCACTGTGGAGATACCATTGTTTATCTCTATAGAAGTTTACTATCTGTTGTTTTCTACCAGGATGTGTGGTGAGGTACAGGGAAGCTTGGTTGGGTTTTGGTTTAAGAGTCTGAAATCGACAGGGTCCATCTCAAGTATGTGAGTCAACTCGGTTTGCTGGAGATAGGCAGCTGACAAAGTCTAAGAGGAGGCCACTCCCAGCATTGGGAAAGCTCAGTAGCCTTGTTGTTCAGGAGTCAGCTTTGTGCAGGTTTGTGTTGCACAAGAGCAAAACCAAAAGCGTGGCCAAACCCATTGATGAGCAATGGGTTTATCATTCTCATTTGAGCAGATTGGGAGATGGCAGAAAACAAAACATGCCCGTGCCTTGCAAACTGAGATAGGTCAGATGTGTGAAACTACTCGATTCATAAGGGGAATGGGTGAAAGTGCAGTCAAAGTAAACTGAGAGCTGGGCTTTAATAGTCTCAGAGGCTGAGTGACAAACATGTACACGGAAGATTGAGGCAAAAGCCAGTGACTCACTGCCCATCCTTCTGAATTCACGGTCATTACTTGCTAGGAAAAAAAGCAAAGACACTTTCTCAACAGGTGGCTGGGTTTCAGAGTTTTCTATTTTTAAGGAAGGTATGTTTGGCTCTTGAAGTTGGGAGTGTGCTTTACTGTTATATTTTAGGCATGCCATTGTTCGATTTCTTTGATCAGTTAACTACTTAAAGAAAATCTTTTGGACCAGAACCTGGTTGTGAATGTGAATTTTTAATGAGAGCCAGTTTAAAGGAGTAATTGGGTAAGATGGATGATGAATGCTTTTTCACATAGGAGTTAGTTGCTATTGTGTCTTATAGGGCTTGAGAAGCCTGACTGGAAGTCTCTATTCTGCTTTAATGAGCAGATTCACAAAAGTCTGAATACATAAAGTCTGCTAGTCTGTTAAGACTTCTTTCCCTTTTCCTTTTTTTGTTCCGTATGTTTTATCGTTCCTCATCTTACATTTTTTTACACTAGACATGTCCTTTGAGACCTTTCATAAAAAGTCTATTGCCAGTTTCATCTGTCAAAGGAATGAAAAATAGAGTCTTGAGTTTCTTGTGCATTACTGTTGTATGTAATTTTGAAGTACTTAGTGGGTAGACAGATATTTCCATGTCCAACACTATCAAGTGTCAACTGTGTGTGGAATTACTCTTATGACCAGTGTAGCTGAGAGGTTTGAGCAAAAAATAGAGAAGGAGAATAAGTTACCTCAAAAGTTCAGCAGTTTGGAGTAAGGGTTTGGTTCAGTTTGGAGGGGGAGTCACGGGAAGCGGGGTTGTGGTTGGGTGTAGCAGAGGGGACACAATCTGCCTTCTCTTTGGTAGGTCTGAGGATATTTTCAGTTCAGTTGTGCCCAGGTCGAGGTTACAGCTAAGCCTGTGTAAATTGTATTAAACCTCTGCTTTTGGCTGTATATACTGTTTTTCCATTTTTGAATTGTGAAGTGACATTGGACTCTCTATGAGTTGAACTTGGCAAGATAAAACTTCCCTCCTCAAACTACAAAGGAATTTAAGTGACATCTGGCTTATTTTTTTTTAACTTACTTTGGGTTAAGCTGGAAAACTTTTCTGTTATTCATAAAACCTTAAGGAGCTGACTGCCTTGGAAAAAAGAAAATGTTCTTATGCACAGGCTCTGGTTTGCCAAGCTTTCACTCAGAACAGATTTTTACAATCTAAATTATAAACTCATGAAAAGCAGAGTTTATAGTGGAAAGAATGACAGAGCTTTAATTACAGCTGTGCTGTAATAGTTTGTAGTGAGCTGCACACCACCGAAAGTGCACTGTAATCTGCTGTCAGAACATCTCAGATTTAGCCTCACAAGCCTTCCAAGGACCATGTCCTTCCGACTGCCTTGCCCTTGAACTTGCTGCCTTATTTTAATCTCATGTACAGTTTCAGGGTTGAGGTTGTTTATCTCTTCTATATTGAAGATGATTGTTTATGATTAGGTGCCATTTAGCTAAATGGGGGCAAGGCCAAGAATCTCCTATTTCACTTAAGGTGTAGCCAATTCTGGTCACTAAGAAGAGACTCCAAAAATAAGTGTTAATTGTACCAAGAGAGGAAGCTCTGCATCTTCCCCTTTTCGTTCATTCTTGATTTGTTATGGGGATTTTGTGACTTTAGAATTGATTAGGGTTATGAAGTTGTTAGGTGTTAAACCCAGACATCTTACCTGTACCAGGAGAGCAGGTTTTGTTTTTGTTGTTCTTTTGAAACTTGGAAATTGTTGCCTGGCACTTGCTGATAATGTCTGATTTCTTTCAGACACAAAATAATACTCTTTTACATTTTTAAGCTTTCACTGCAACTCAAGAGCATGAAAGTGTTGTCTGTTCTCCCTTGCTCCAGCTATTTTTGCCTTCTCTCCAACCAAACTGATTGTAGCTCCTGACACTTGTGAAGTGTACACACACAAATTTTCCTATCCTAGGCTTGTCTTCAAATGGTTTAGTAATAAGGCACAAGGCTGTGAGATGGTAATGGAAGCCTTGTCTGAACCTCTCCTTTTGCTTAGGCAGCTCCTCCCCCAGCCCTTGTTTTGAGTGTACGCATGGTTCAAAGTGAAGGGTTTATGTGTTACTTGAGTGAATGAGTATGCTTTTTTTTTATTTTTTTAAATGCAGTGTTGTTTATAAGGATGTTGTAAGTGAGACACATGAGGGAGCATAAAGTTTTCCCTTGTCCTCGTGGAATACAGGAGGACAAAACCAGTTAGGAGAGTAGTAATATAGCTGGCTGTGAGTTGAAATAGCAGACAGGACAAAAAAAGATGGGAGGAGACCAAAAAAGTTGATCTTGCTGAAGCTCTGGAATGCTGAATCCAGGAGTGGGGAAATGGGGGTGGTTTGGGAACATTCTCAAGCCTTTGTTAAATGTTTTTGCAGTTGGGAACCATGTGAATTCCAGAGCCACAAGTTGTGTTTATTCCTCTCTCCTTTTACCTTTATTTTTTTTCCAACAGAAAACTCAGATTATTAAATCCTCAGATTTTTTTTTTTTTGTCCACTTACTGCTCTTACTTCATAGAGTCAGCAGGAAGAGGCAGTAATATTCTGTATTTCTAGAGAAGGGTCTCTTCCTCCTAAGTCTTCTTCCATGTGCTTATCTCGTTGAACTGTTCTCATTAGCTACTTTGAAAACTCATTTGGACTCCATTTATAAAATTTCCATGTTATGACAGCCTGTGTTTACCTGGGAAGTTTGCAGTTAAAGGCTGCAGTTAGGGATACTGTAAATATCTGGATTTTAAACCCTCTCTTAGTTTGAAGTTGCATTTTTGAATAAGGAAAAATTTCTGCAGGTAATCAGGCAGCTGTTGATAGCAAAGTTATCCCAGCAGATTAAGACCCAGAGATTTGGTTTTGGGAGCATCTGTAGAAGTGGGTTAAATGGGAGATTGGATTTAGGCAGGAAAAAAGGAATAGTTACTCTACAAACCTAGCACTGTGAATTCATTGAAGTGTACATACTTCCTTTTTCTCTTGAATTGTGTGTTCTGGGTTTCTGAGTTCACTGTGGGCTGTTATGCACAATGGCACATCTGTTTGCATGTGAAAGCAAAGGAAGGGGCAGTTTGCATGTGCTGCAGTGTGATTTAAATTCCCTGGTGGCAAAATAGATGCTCATGTGGTTGGTCTGTCCAGCAGAACAATATTCTGAAATAATTTTAATGAATCTGAGAAGTAGGATAATGGACTGATACTATTTCGGTTAGAAAACTCCAGCTGTTGATTTTACTGAGACTACCGAAGTTGGCTTTTCAAGGAAAAGGAAAAATATTTGTGAGATATCTGAAAAGTACAAGTACTATGGCACCAGCAGCTATTATTTTGTGCTGAATTACACAGTTTAACATTAGGTAGTAAGCCAGCTCTTACAGTTGCATAATTGCACAGCAGAGTGGCATCTGCTTTATCTCATCTATCGTGCTTTCAGCAGCTCACGCAGTCTGAGATTATCAATTTTTAGTCAATACATTACATTCTCAGTTGGATAAAGCATTTAAATTAAAACAGGCAAACAGTTTTATTGGACAAACTCTCAGTCTGGACCTGTGTTAGTTTACTTACCTTATCCCAGTGGCATGATCCAGAAAAGAACAGTGTCTTTCTGAAACAGGGCTCTTGAGTTCTTACCAGACTCTGGCGTTGTTATTGCTAATCTGGCTGTTGTCCTTTCCAGCCTAGCACTAGAGATGTGTGTTCTCTGCAGTTTTACAAGGCTACATTTTTCTCTGTAGATTAGATCCTGCCAGGCCCTCTGCATCCTGTCCCAATAGGGGGTTGCCTGGATGGCTGGTGACTTGGGCTGCGTGTGCAATGCAGCTTGTTCATGTAGAATATGAGTGGTGGAAATCTTGCAAGTTAAAATGAGCCTGCTTCCCTGGAAGTCTGAATGGGTTAGTTTCCTTTGTCAGTTGTTGGATATGAATCCTTACCAGGAATTTGAACTGGATCTCTACGTCCTTCCTGTTAAACCTATTCTGCCTGGCTGAAGATAGTTCAAGTTTTCTTAGATGAGAAGAAGAAAAGAAGAGTAAATATGAGTCTAACCTATAGATTAAACTCATGGGAAAGAAGTGAGTCTCAGCCTCTCCTGAAGGACAGTTAATGTGTTTTAAGTGGTATTATAGTCCCACTCTCCTGTAATAGACACCCACCAGTAAACTTCAAAGGGCAAACAAGAGCTCTCTGCCTGTCAGGTAGCTGTTGGTTTGATTCTGCCGCCTTCTCTGTGCAGCCAGAAACAATTCTGTAATGATGTGTATTTGAAAACCTGTGTATCTGATGTGACTCGTGCTCAGAATAATGAAATTCCAAGCTGAATGTGGTTCTCTGATTTCTGTTGAAGTTGGCTGAGGTGAGGCTCTCTGTGAGTGACTTGTCTGGGCCTGCACATCTCGCCTTGCGTAAATAGCGTGTTTTGTTATTTTATGCTGCCTGGAAGGTTGTGCTCTGCTGGTTTTGATAGGGGATTTGGAAAAGCACCACTGCGGCACTAAGCAGCACAAAGAGAGACTCTTCAACCTGTAATGCATCATCTGCCTTTGCACCATGGCGCCTACCATATGTTAGCTTAGCTTATTAGTACAACTTTTATATATTCATTTTAGTTACAAACTCTTAAAACATGCTTAAACTCAGGTTTGTTTTTCTATTAAGGAATGAAATAGAAATCTGGTAAGGAACTGGAATCTTAAACACTGTAATTTTAAGGAGGGTAACTGATACAATTATTTTTGCTACAATCTGCTTGGTGTTTATAGAAGTTAATTTCTTCAGTCACCAAACATATTTTAAAAATGAACAGAAAAAAACCCAAGAAACCAAGGCTGTTCAGAATTCCCAGGGAAAAATGTAAATATTGGAGATAAGTTGTTTTATTGTTGTCTTTAGCTTTTGTTGTCATTTTTTAGCTCCTTCCCAGCCAGCCAGACTAGAAGTTTTTCCTTTTTTTTTAATTTCTGTGTGAAAAGCTAAACTTTCATTTGATCCCAGAACTGGGACTTTGTGACCTTTGGAAGCCAATTCTTAATTAGAAGCTTTGCTTGGACATGATCCAAGTGCCTTCTTTGAAGTTAAATCCTAATATGATATTTTAGAATTGAGGAGAACTTTCTAGAGGAGAGGAGAGAGCATAAATTATTTGGATGACTATGTGAGCAGTATAGAGAGAACAGTCTCAATATTTACATTTTAATTGAGTATTTGCAGGTCTGCAGTGCATACTCTGTCTGTGCCCCAGAAAAGAAGGCACTTGGTTAAGAAGGGGTGCAGTGCTGGGGGGATGTGTAGGTGGTGTACACAGACATTTGTGTAGACCAGCAGAGAACTGGAAGGCAGTTGCCAAAGAGAAGGTCCCAGCAGCAATCAGTTTCACATCTGTATATATTTTCTCTAAACTGAGCGAAATGGATATAAATCTGGAGGATTTATGTGGAAATTCAGGATGTAGCTTCTTAATTGCCTTTAAACTTTGCCTGGCAATCATCAGTGCAGCCCTGCATGAAAAGGTTGCTCAGTGCCTTCAGCAGATGACAAGAACACCTTTGCTTGTGTTCTTGGGTTGAAGTTGTATGGTCTTGATTAGGGAGAAGGATGTGGCAAGACAGGAGTGTGGTCCTGTCTCCAGCTCTACTTGTGAATAGGTTTGAGCCTTGTTGGGCCTTATGTGGGAGTCTGACAACACTGAGATAAAGTATGGAAGCCTTGCTTTTTGTTTCTGGGCTCATGGACTTCTTGGCCTACAGGATGGCACGAGCTCCTGCTAAGAGGATGAGTCAGGAGAAGTCAAACACCCTGCAGAGTCCCATATCACACCACCACCTACAAATACTTGTCTCGTGGTTTAACTGCATATTTCTGTTTTACCACATTTGGGGCTTTTTTCAAAATTTAATGTCTCAAAGAACCAGAATGAAGCCATAATTGGTGTGCAATTTGAGAAGCCCAGGCTGCTGACTAAGTGGAAAAAAAAAAGTCTGTTTAAAATCTCATGTCATATTTTATTGTTCCCTCTCCATCATCTTGCTTCAAAGTCAGTTCAGCAGACTTGAAAAACCTACAGCTAATAAAACTACTGGGAAACAAGAGGTCTGGTTTTAGTTAAACATTTCAGTACTGTAGCTCCAGTGTCGTGCTTGGATCGATGCCTCACTTAAGGGCTGGAAGCATTTTAAAAACACATCTCCAAAAGCTACCCACTGAATTTGGTTTTTATTTCCCATGGTAGGGAAGTAATTGCTAGACTGAGAGGCATATTCCTTTGTTGTAAAATCCACAACGTTGAAAGTAGCCGTTGTGAAAGACTGAAGCAACCTCACTGCTCCCACACAGCCCCAGTGGATTCTTTTCATCTTGCTGTAGATCCATATTGCTCCTTTCTCAGAGTAGTGTGAAATGTTCTTTGGATTAATTTGGTTTTATCCTGCTAAACTGTGCAGCTGGGATGGCCTGGTGAGACCTGGTGGTTTCATGAGTTGCTGGTAAGCTTTGCTTACCTTTCCCAGTTTTTTTAAAGATTCCCTGCACAGCTCAAATGAGCTGGATAGAAATGGGGGAAATACGGGCTTTTAAAGAGGAAGGTTTTGGAAACAGATAGTCCAAAGTGAACATGAACTAGTCTTTAGTTCTTGGAGTACTGCATTGTCTTACATCTTTTCATGCTCTTTTCCTATTTGGAATTTTTCCTACTTCTGTAGGAAGTCGCAATGGGAAGTTTGGTTGACTAACCTGTCCTCTGACCTAACAAGTTATGCAGCAGGTTTAATGTTCCCTCGGAATTTTTCACAAGACGTTTTGTTTTCTGGACGTGGGAAGTTGGAACTTCCAATTTCCTTTTTGCAGCCTCCAGACATATCTGCTCATGTGTTCCCTATTTTATATTCTTGCATTGCCTATTCCTTGCTGTAGTGACTGGCACTTGTTTTCACAGCAGTTACACGTGTTTTTTCTATATCACTGCTTTTGTTTTCAAAAACATTAACTATAGTCAGACCAGAAACAGCATTCTGCAAATAAGGACACCTGGGGGTTTTTTCTCCCACTTTGACAGTAAAGCATTGGTATTTCCAAGATGTAGAGATTTTTGTGTGTGTGTGTTCTGCTTTTATGCAGAATTCTGTGGGTGGTTGTTGGCTTGTGCTTAGGAAAGTTCTGGGAGATGGTTGCAAATGTCAAGTACATACCCCCTTCTGTGGAATCCTTTGCTCCAGTATGTTATTTACATAATCCCCTGAGAGTAGGAACTGAGACTGCTGTATTGATTTCTCATCACATCAATTTAGCTGTTCTGGTTAATTAAATATCCTCTAGGGGCTTACTAATTGATTGTTAATCATATTTTGTGGATGTCAAAGATGAACTGAATTATAATTTTCCAGTGCTTGCTTTGTCTCTGTGGATATTTTTCTTTTTACGTCGCAAAGGAACCAGGGACCGAATTCTGGGGATTACTTTTTGTGTGCAAGAGGTGCACACCAAATGTTTGCACCTGTTTTGTTTGCAGGCGGGATCTGTTTTTGTCTTGTGTCTAATTGGGGTTTTTTTAATACCAGTTTTAACTTGGAAGT
The DNA here is from genome assembly GCA_013396875.1 of Vireo altiloquus. Taxonomy (NCBI): domain Eukaryota; kingdom Metazoa; phylum Chordata; class Aves; order Passeriformes; family Vireonidae; genus Vireo; species Vireo altiloquus. The sequence continues at coordinate 210,265 of VZRF01007799.1, forward strand.
GATGTTGAGGGAAGTTCAGAGGACGTGGCTGTGCTGGGAAAGCTAAAAGGGGCCAGGCTGACCACAGAACCCTCAGGCCATGGGAACAGAATGGGACTGCACAGCATCCCCTGGGTGTTTGCTTTTAGACTCCATAGCCACAGACAGGCATTTTAGAATGGTTTGATTAAGTTTCAAAAAATTTCAAATGTTTGGTTTTGATTTTTTGCATTATGACTGTTGCTTTCTTCTTCTGATACCTTGATTTCAACTTTCAGAGCCTTTAAGAAGGTACAAGTCTTATCACAGCGATGTTTATAGTACTTCGAGTGAAAGTCCATCTGTTATTTCTTCAGAACCAGATTTCAGGCAAGGTAAGACCTATGTTTAAAAACCAACCAACCAAACTAAAAAAAAAGCCCATAGAAACAAAAAACCTAAAAAAAAAGTTCAAGATAAAAACCAAACCCCAAAAGTCTTTAGTGGGAGTCTTGATAATTACCCTGTGTTATGATCCAATTATTATTAAGGTTCTTTGGAAATTCCTCTCCCTGAATTAAGATGCAAACGAGACCATATACCAGTCAATAGTAAGGGTTTTATTTGATGGTAAATATGAGAGAGAGAAAGAAAGAAAGTAGTAGAAAATAGGTGGTGGGGGACAGAAAGAGACAGAAGGTATCACCACTCCGTGGATCCCAGCGATGTTCCGTTGATCCTCTCCAGCTGCTCTTCTTGTTGGTGAGGGTCCCCACCAAAAGGCACAGGATCCCATGGGTTTGTATCCCCTCGAGCCAGGTGGCAATGTCCAGGCCTGTCCCCCTGGGGAGGGGCAGTCTCTTACAGCAGACTCTGGATCTGTTCCATCACGTGCAGCCCTGTGGTGCAAGGCCCAGCACTTTGGGGGGTCTTTGATGGATTGTGACTCCCCCTCAGAGTGAGAGGGGTGGACGTGTGAGAGTCCTGTGGATGTGGCCTGTGGGGTTGGGGGTGCCACAGCTGGGCCAGTTTGTGTAAGGGAGGATAAGTGTTTATTGTCTCTGGTACTCGAAACCTCCTCCTCCTCCCTCAGCTGGGGAGGAGTCTGTATGAACCCAGCTTCTGTGAGCTGTACTCTT